>JAWPHD010013911.1:0-64869 GCA_037043455.1 Cyrtodaria siliqua | reverse complement strand
GTCATGGTAGTATGTAAATATTGCAATCCTGTGAGGGTGACAGTGAACTTTTGTCAACCTTCTAAGGCTATATATTTTATTATACTGAAAAATATGTTTGAAAAAGATATTTGGTTCTGCTAAATATACCTTTGAAATACATGGTCACTTCTCTCTGTTCAAAATCACTATTCTCAGCACCTAGAAAACATTTTTTGGCGGATGGTTCTTTATGTTCTTTCGGAATCTTCAGCTGTGAACTCACGAGTAAACTTCAAATCATCTTTAGAAAGTTGTGCAAACTGTGTCAGCCATTTTAGTAAATGTTCACTTTTTCATTTGTGTTACAGTTATGCTAAGACATACTTTTCAGCACTGGACATCCCAATACATAATTATAAACTTGTTTTGACTTCACAATCATAAGATAGTATTATAGTGGGGTGACATTACAAAAAAATACTATCATTCAGTGACACACTCCACATAACAAGCGATATGCGATATTACAAAAATGGGAAAATAACAGTCTTTGAACATTGAACATGGATGTTTGACATGAGGTATATTATTAATAAATATGGTATCTGTGGTCATGGTAGTAATACATGTAGTATGCATAGCTCATGGTAGTAATACATGGTGTATTCCGTGGTCATGGTAATAATGAATGAGGTTACTCGGTGGTTATGGTAGTAATAAATGTGGTATTTAGTCTTAGTAGTCATGGTAGTACTAAATGTGATATACAGTGGTCATGATAGTAATACTTGTGATATACAGCGGTCATGGTAGTAGAAAATGAGGTAAAGAGTAGCCATGACAGTTATAGATGTGATGTACTTTGGGCATGTTAGTAATCAATGTAGTATGCAGTGGTCATGATAGTATTACAATACAAGGGTCCTGGTACTTATGCGATGGACTTTGTGAATATCTTTAACAAGTAAATGGACTTAAGAAGCAGCTTCAGCCACATGCAATACCAGGTTACAGACAAAGTCATGCACTATATGCCATTGTTAATAAGAATGATATGGAACATGGTAGTCATTGCCCAGTACAAAACGACCCCCTACCAAACATAACATCCAATCAATTCATAATTCAGAAGATCAAAACGGGGCTCACATAGAAAGCAGACAAGTACAAGCATAACTAAATATTAACACCAGCACATGAAGTTCTATCCACCAAATATGGAAAGATCCATATTAAACAAAAGAGCTGTCGAAAGGACAGCATTTTCCACTATTCAAGGTCAATTTTAAACAAGGTCACTGACACTTCTGTCTCACCAACCATGGTGCCAGTTCATTCACAAGGTCAAGTCTTAATTGTGGAGGTTAATAGGTGGTGGCGACTGAGGTGAGGGTGTAGGGGTGCGGGATGGGGGTGTCAGTGAACATATATACCAAATATCAAAGCAAGACCTTCAATACCCCAGAAAGAATATGAACTTGAAGAGGGTGGGGAGGAGAAGTGAAATGTTACTGAATAGGAAAAAAACACAGAAATAATACAATATTTACATTGGAGATGGGGGTTGAGAGGAGGGTGTTGGGAAGGGGATGAAAGAGAACAGGATGGATGCAGACATGGTAACTGAAGAATATAATATATATTTTTCTATCTGGGGTGATGGTGGTGGTGGTGCAGGAGTGGGGAAGGTGTGGGGTTTATGGGGCTAATGCTTGCCATAATAAATGTTATTAGATGTATGCAGTGGTTTCATTGAAATATATGAAGCTGTTTAAAAAACTTTAACTGAAACTCTAAATTGAAAAAGAAAATATCATCTGGCTAAAATGAAATAAAAAGTTATGAAACATGATTATGTCTGTAAGTGATGACACTTGTCAAGCTCCTTTGGCTGAGATATATGGCTAGTGGGTAATTGAAATAAATGGACTTGCCAACAAATAAAATAAAAGCAATTCTAAGTCGAAAAGTATAGGCTACACATTTTCTAAAATACAATACAGAAAATATTAATCCAGAAAAAGGGCCATAATTTTGCTAAAATGCAATACAGAGTTATGGAACATGTGTCTGCTAGCATTCACGTTTTACTGAAGTTGTATTAATAATTCACAATCACCTATTGAAATAAAGGACTTGCCTAAAAACCTTAACCAGCATTTTGAAATACAGAATTAATATGGAACATGTGTCTACTAGTGCCCTTGATATTCCAAGCTTTACTGAAGTTTTGTTGATGTACGACTTTAAGTTGTTAAAATAAATGGACCTTGTCAAAAACTAGAAATTCAAAGTAATAAAAAAAACATGCTTTTCCTTAAATACCAACAGAGTTATGGAACCTGTGTCTACCAGTGTCCTTGATGGTACTGGTGATATATTTCAAGTTTCACTGACCAGTGGTTGCTGAAATAACAGGACTTGGCTAACAACTGAAAACCAACCTGACGACGCAGATGTTGAGTAGATCTACAACAGCTCTTCTTATTCTACGAATAGTAAAACTTAAAAAAAAAATATTCTGGCTTTCAAGTTCACGAAAAAAATAATTCTGGCCAGTGTATTAGGCGAAATAAAAATCCCGGCTTTCATGAAATGAAAAAAATATATTCTGGCTCAAAGGAAAATCCCAGGCACCCCCAGAGATCAAAATGGTCGGTCCCTTACCTTTATTAATCGTGAAAATCTCATCATCAGCACATTCCAAAGTATTTAGTTTTTTGTTTTGACTTCTGCACATTTTTGCGAAATGTTCCTTCTTTCCGCATGCACGACAGGTAACTCTTTTTGTTTAAACACAGTAACGTCCGTAATGACCAGAGTCACCACAACGATAACAGATTGCTGTTGATTCGCTGTAATTCCGACTGGGTGGTTGTAGATCAGTAGAACGTCCACGTT
This sequence comes from Cyrtodaria siliqua, assembly GCA_037043455.1. Taxonomy (NCBI): domain Eukaryota; kingdom Metazoa; phylum Mollusca; class Bivalvia; order Adapedonta; family Hiatellidae; genus Cyrtodaria; species Cyrtodaria siliqua. The sequence continues at coordinate 62,007 of JAWPHD010013911.1, read as the reverse complement.
GATTCCATTGTTTCTGTGGCTTCGGCTTAGGTTTCGGTGGTTGCCATTTTCGTCGAACTCGGTTGACTTCCTGCGCCCTGTGGTCGCCATTCGATTGATTTGCATTGGTGATTGGATTGTTTGAGTCCTCAATACGTTTTGCTTGTGTGTCTGACAGCTCGTGCGTTCTAGCAATTGATTGTAATTTGTCTAAAGTCAAATCTGTTTGCTCTAATAGCCTTTTTTGAAGTTTATTTAAACAACAAGAATTGATAATTTGATCCCGAATCATTGCATCTTTTTCTTTGAATTCGCACGAAGAAGCTAGTTTTGCCGAATGATGTATTGATCTACAGTTTCATCAATGTGTTGTTTTGACTGGCTGAACACATGCCGCTCAAATGATATGTTCTTTTTGGGCTCAAAATATGCCGTCAGCTTGTCTGCAGTCTCTTGTAAGGTGGTACCTGTATCTGATAAAGTTTCAAAAATATCCTGAATTTCCGAACCTGCTATATGTAACAATAATGCCCGTTTTTGTTCTTCTTTTGTTATTCCCGAAGCTTTGAGAAAATAGTCAAACTTTTTTAAGTAAGTCTCCCATGATTTGGCTAAGTTTGTATTTCCACCTATTATTTTGAATGCTCCTGGTTGTGTGAGTTCGAGTTTTGCAGCCATTTTGTTTTATTCTAAAGAATATTGTTTTGTTTGACCACACATCACACAATTTTGTATTCCGTTCTTGTTAAACTTGGTTTTCTGTCCCAGAAATGTTATTAATCCAATGTCTGTGCAGAATTAACTTGTTTTGTTTTTTGCCAATGTAATATCATTGAAAACATGACAATTGGTTTACATGTTTATTTCTCAGTCTCTAATACAGAACTACTTGAATATACTGGATAGATAGGTAATCACATAATAAGCCCCGCCTGCTGGTGTGGCTATAAATATACATTACAGAGGTGATGATGAATATGACAAAAATGACAAAATGAACTTCAATACCCACTAGCGGATACAGGGGCGCTGGCGAACCCCCTAAAAATTCCGGATCATACATGTATGTCCATGTTACTGTAGATACAATTTCAAACAATTTCGATGTACGCCCTCAGTATATTTTTTTTCCGCTAGCTTCGCACGCTCGACACATAATGGCTAATGAGTGGTTTAATTAACACATTGTTAAATCCTTTTATTTTAAAAAGGATATTTTTACCCTATCAATGCACTGCCGCAACCGTTTTATGAGGCTAGAAACGGACCCCGAAAATTGATCAAAATCTTACACCCCCCATCAAACAATTTCGATGCACGCCCTCAGTATATTTTTTTTTCGCTCGCTCGACGCATAATGGCTAGTGAGTGGTTTAATTAACACTTTGTTAAGTCCTTTTATTTGAAAATGGATTTTATGCACTACCGCAACCGTTATGAGGCTAGAAACGGACCCGAATATTGACCAAAATCTTACGCCCTAAGCTGAAATCCTGGATCCGACCCTGATATTACCCATCTGCCTGGATAAGCAGTGGCCTTAGTTCTTGCTCCGGATTAATAATATTAATGTTGTACTCTAAACTGACACGTCATAAGCTTCATTTAAACATGTATCTTTTACAGTTAAAGTTCACGGACCTGAAGTATACTTTGAAATGTTAGTTTTCTCTATGTTTATGAAACACTTTGGTGTTTTCATTTTGGCTTTATACATATTAAGGGGAAAGTAAAACATTGACAAATTATTGTTTGAAAGTACGCATATAATTAAACTTGACCTCGTTACCCCGGCACCGCATCTTTAACCTTCTTAAAACATTATACCGTAAAGAGAATTACAATGAATACTGGGCTTTGTACATATCATGCAGTTGTTTTCTTTTCCTTTGTTATCATTTAGTCGTAACTTATTACTGTATATATATATATATATTATTTCTTATTCTATATTTTGATTAAACGATTTAGATTTATATATGTCTTCTTGATCATTGAACGCACGTTAAATGGATGAATCTTAAACGATATTTGTGTCGATAATTATCCATTAAAAGGTGAAAATTGCTCTAAAATTTACTGGAGGGGAAATTCTTCAATGCGCATGCGCACCGGAAGGCGATAGTACGATGATGATAACGCGATAGTACGATGATGATAACGCGACAGTAAGATGATGATAACGCGATAGTACGATGATGATAACGCGATAGTACGATAATGAAATTGCGAAATCACGATAGTACGATAACGAAAACGCGATATCACGATATTACGATGGTGAAAACGCGACAGTACGATGGTGAAAACATGATAGTGTATCGTATTATCATCATCGTACTATCGTATTATCGCGTTTTCGTTATCGTAGTATCGCGTTATCATCATCGTGTTATCGCGTTTTCGTTATCGTAGTTTCGTGATTTCGCGTTTTCATCATCGTACTATCGAGTATCGCGTTTCAGATCAACACATTGAAAGGCGATGGCCCTAGCGGAATTCCGTAGCCATCCGTCCTGATCTACTTGTTTCCGTTATTATAGTATAGTCGTTACTAACGTCAAGGCGACTAGCGTGTCACTTGAAGAAAATCATCTACGGTGTGCTCATGGGGTCATTGCATTTTTGTATTAAAATTGATGAATTTAAGATCAAATATCTCAAAATGCACTGATGCGATTTTGCCGAACTTTTTTTCTATGAATGTGTAACATAGGACCTTTCGGTTAAAGAACTAATAAATAACTGTTGGAATTTGTTTGACCATAAAATCTATAATAACTAGAGTATATACAGATTGATCTGAAACGATCGGAACATTGATTAATCGATTTTTAATTGGCGCGTATGTCATAGATGGTTATCAATTTATTGCCCGCTTCCTTCAACTTAAAGTCCAATAGGATATCAGTTAAGGCCAAACGTAAACACATCTTAGTTTGCCCAAACCCGACCTTCGATTTTTTTACTTTTTTTTATTGCATGTATGGCCGATTCTTTTTTAAATGCTATTTGTAAGTTTAACTGTTTTAGTCCATGAGCCATGAGGTTGGTCGGTACCATCCGAGATGGCAAATTCTATAATAATTGTTTTCGAAATCATTGATGCCTACAGGGATCAAATTTAATATTTTTAGCCACTTGCTAAAAAAAGTAATTGCGAAGATTTACTACTTGCTGTTTTCTTCAGCGGCCAGAAGTTAGCATGATATTCGACATTCGACATTCGATATTCAAGTTGAATATCGAAAAACAAAAACTCGAGATTCGTTATTCAACAAAACAAATATGAATATCGGAAAACAAAAACTCGAGATTCGTTATTCAACAAAAATAATCTGAATATCGAAAAACAAAATACTCGAGATTCGTTATTCAACCAAAAAAAGTCTGAATATCGAAAAACAAAAAACTCGAGATTCGTTATTCAACAAAAAAAATTGAATATCGAAAAACAAAAAACTCGAGATTCGTTATTCAACAAAAAAAAGTCTGAATATCGAAAAACAAAAAAACTCGGGATTCGTTATTCAACAAATAAGTTTTAAATATCGAAAAACAAAACACTCGAGATTCGTTATTCAACAAAAAAAATCTGAATATCGAAAAACAAAAAACTCGAGATTCGTTATTCAAAAAATAAGTTTTGAATGTCGAAATACAAAAACTCGAGATTCGTTATTCAACAAAAACAATCTGAATATCGAAAAACAAAAAACTCGAGATTCATTATTAAACAAAAAAAATCTGAATGTGAAAAACCAAAAACTCGAGATTCGTTATTCTAAAAATAAGTTTTGAATGTCGAAATACAAAAACTCGAGATTCGTTATTCAACAAAAAAATCCGAATATCGAAAAACAAAAAACTCGATATTCGTTATTAAACAAAAAAAATCTGAATATCGAAAAACAAAAAACTCGAGATTCGTTATTCAAGAAAAAAAATCTAAATATAGAAAAAAAAAAATCTGGAGATTTGTTATTTGACCAAAAAAATCTGAATATCGAAAAACAAAAAACTCGAGATTCGTTATTCAACAAAAAAATCTGAATATCAAAAAACAAAAAACTCGAGATTCGTTATTCAAAAAATAAGTTTTGAATGTCGAAAAACGAACAACACCACATTCGTTATTCAACAAAATAAAATCTGAATATCGAAAAACAAAAAACTCGATATTCGTTATTCAAAAAATAACTTTTGAATGTTGAAAAACAAAAAACTCGATATACGCTATTCAACACAAAAATCTGAAAATCGAAAAACAAAAAAACTCGAGATTCATTATTCAAAATATAAGTTTTGAATGCCAAAAAAACAAAAAATTCGAAATTCGTTATTCAACAAAAAAAAATTGAATATCGAAAAACAAAAGATCGAGATTCGTTATTCAACAAATAGGTTTTTAATATCGAAAAACCAAAAAAAACTCGAGATTCGTTATTCAACAAATAGGTTTTGAATATCGAAAAATAAAAACTCGAGATTCGAAAATGTCGAAAAACAAAAAATCTTGAGATTTGTTATTCAACAACAACATTTTGAATATTAGGTTATTTAAACTAAAAGTCTACGATGGACTAAAAGCGGACTAAGAGTGACCCCAATAGTTTACTTCAACTCTGAGCCGAAGTCTCTAGGCCATCAGCTCAAGTGAACTAAAACTATTCAAGACCTCGACCTGAGGATGTCTCAGCCAACAATGACAATACATATGAGCCATTATCAAACAAACTAAAGTGAGGTAATCAGAATTTTTTTTACTCAGGTTAAATCACCTATCAAGGTTATGTTTTAGCGAAAACAAAACATACGGAAAATATGACTTTCACCTTGTTATTACTGGTGCTAAGTAATGTCTACTAATGACAACAAAACAAATGACCAAGTATCAAAGAAATGAGGCATTCAGAAGAAAACTGAGGTTAAGTTACCTAACCAGGGCTAAGTTTTGTGACAATAACGCAAAATATGACCTTAACCCTGGTAGTATTGGTGTTAAGTGATGAGCACCAGTGCCAACAATGCATATGATTAACTATCAAACAAAGAAAGGCGGCACTCCGTAAAAGTTAATTGAAGTTATAAACAAGGTTACGTTACCTAACCAAGTTTAAGTTTTATGAATATAAATCAAAATATGACCTAGACCTTGGTAAAGTTAGCGTTATGTCCATCAATACCAACAATACATATGACCAACTATCAAGTAACGTGAGACATTCAGAAAAAAATAATTGGAGTTAAGATACCTAAGATTAATGAACGTGAAGTTGGCAGTAGCAGTAGCAGCAATAGCAGTAGCTACTGCCAGTAGTAGCAGCAGTAGCAGTAGCTACTGCCAGCAGTAGAAGCAGTAGAATCAATAGTCATCTTAAGTATGTTTTCTTTGCGCAAGTATGTTGTTTCTACTTCCAACCATCATGTTTAACAGAAAACCCATTTTGCAACCATCATATGTTTGCTACTGCTATTGCTACTGCTATTGCTACTTGCTATTGCTACTCGCTACTGCTATTGCTACTGCTATTGCTACTGCTAACTACTGCCAGCAGTAGCAGCAGTAGAATCAATAGTCATCGTAATTATGTTTTCTTTGCGCAAGTATGTTGTTTCTACTTCCAACCATCCACCAGATGGTACATAGACGGCACGTTTAAGGTAAAACAACGATTCAACTAAATTTAAAGAAACCAATGTTAGTTATATTGTATAAACGACTCTTCCATATAATTTCTTGAGTTAATTTAATCAAAATATGCTTTTCTGTTTAAATTTAATATCATATTTTTTCCCTCTTCAGGTGATGCGGAAACCCTTTGAGATGTTACTGTCTATACACGCGTTTGTAAGGAGATGTTACTGTCAATACACGCGTTTTTAAGGAGATGTTACTGTCAATACACGCGTTTGTAAGGAGAGGAGACTGCTGCAAGCAGGTCCCGCTAGTGTACATACTCATGACGGGCAGGAAAACCATCGACTACGTAAAGGTGTTGAAGGTAATAGCATTGTTACTATTATGTGCAATGTTATACATCAACTTTAAATTTAACTGCGTTTTTATATTTATTTATAAGTTATTAATTATTTCTTCAGGTGTTTCATTTCTATTTAGGCTGTTGGTCGCTTGCTGAATGGGGAATGCTGCGTCGAAGGTATAGTCATCGACTTTGAAAAGGCGCTGTGGAAAGCCGTTAGAGAGGTGTTCCAGGGAGCCTCCATCCATGGTTGCGCCTTCCACTGGGGACAAGCTGTTTGGAGTCATGTGCAGGTAAACAAAAACGAGTTGAATTTCCGCGATTTACGATTGATATCTTTTATAAAACACAGTGGTCGCTTTCATAATGCCACATACTAGAATGTATTTTTATAGAAATATTGTTTATTTTCAGGCACTCGGTTTGGCAACTGAATATATGCCGTCCGCATTCATCAGGAAGCTTCTGAGACTTCCATTCCTGCCCGCAGAACACATCAGACCTACCTTCGAGGCGTTGTGTGACCTGAATGGCGCCGCTCACCTGGATCATCTTCTGGGATATCTACGTAGCAACTGGCTGGAGTCATCGGTGTGGCCAGTAGAGTGCTGGTCCGTGTTCGGTCAGTCGGTACGGACGAACAATTATGTAGAGGGTACGTTTAATTTGCATTTTAAACGGTACATTTCCTCATTTTGTCAATACTTATATGTAAACATGAACTATAGATACATGCATACAATGAACGTATTATTATACATTAACTTTTTGTTATAATTTTCATATATTTTTAATTATTTATAATGTTATCTCTATATATTTTTAGGCTGGCATAGACGACTCAATGGCAAGGCTGGCGTATCCCCACCATTCTACATCCTTGTCAACGTGCTGCACCTGGAGTCGGAAGCTGTCCGAGTACAGGTGCAGCTTGTCACAGAACCCTCCTTGCGCAGGCTACAGAGAACGTCTGTGAAAGCTGTGCAGGGAAAGGTGTTCGCCGCCTGGAAAAGGTAAAGGGCATTTTATTTAAATTGTTTACCATAGTTATAAAAACAACTTACTTGAAAATAGTAATAACAGTTCTTTGAAATATTCAATTTGTAAAAAGGATCTTGACTAGATTTTTACATTTCATTCCATTTATTATTGCAGCATTTAATAAGTGACCTTTCAAATGCACTATGTTTAAACCAAATACTCATATTATTTAATTTAATTACAGATACCGCGAGGGCACCTTGACCTCAACAGGCCTACTGAAGTTAATGTCCGTGGTTTACCGACACAGAATCACAAAGCAGTAGATGAAACATCAGTAGCTACATCAGCAACAGCAACAGTAGCCAGCAACAGCAGCAACAGAAACAGAAACAGAAATGAAACCAGAATTTATTAAAAACATAATTGTTACACATAATTGTTATTGATTATTTCACATGCTATGAAACTATGAAATAAAAAGTCTTAAAACAAGCATGTTTTTTCTTCTTTCTAATCAATTTCCCATTCAGTGAACTAATTATTTATTATACCTGGCGACAATCAAACACTTGTACATAATAATAATTATAGCCAAAACGTCCCCTAGTCAAAACGTCCTCCTTTAATTTTTTTTATTTTAATACATATAATCATAATAATTAATCATTATTTTCCAAAAAAGAGAAGTATTTACTTACCTTAAACACGTAAAAATGTCACCAAACAGTTGTTAAACAAAATAAAACAAAACAAACTTAAATTGTTAATTGTTTAATAGGCGACATTCTTTTTTTTTGGGGTGGGGGGAGGGGGTGGGGATGGGGGGGGGGGGGGGGGGGTTGGAGGAGGACGTTTTGACGATTTGAAAATACGTTTTGGGACGTTTTGACCAATTTGGGGCCGTTTTGACCAGGGGACGTTTTGACTAGGGGACGTTTTGATAAGCAACCGTTTTGTTCTCTATCGTTATAGCTGTAACTTTTCAGCTACTGTTAGCAGTAGGAGCAATAACAGCAGTGGCAATAGCTACTACTAGTGTTAGCAGCAGTAGAAGTAGCTACAGCTAGCATTTGCAGCAGTAGCAGTAGCTATTGTTAGCGTAACAACAGTAGCAGCTGGTCATAGTAGCAGTTAATTTCTCTTTTTAACCTTCAAGTTGTATACACAACCCTCAGCAGTAGCAGCAGTAACAGCAGTAACAGCAGTAGCAGTATCTAACCAAGGCACAGACGTAAAGAAAGTGTCAGGGCGCTGGGCGCACGTACGGCGAAGATATAGCAGTAGCTAGCAGTAGCAGCGGTAGAGCAATAGCAGCAGTAGCAACAGTAGTTTCTACTTTTATTTTTAACCATCACGTTTTAAAGAAAAACCCGTTCGCAACCATCATATGTTTACACTGCTTCGCCAAATAATATCATGGTTTATATGTTTTGTTTTATACCGTTACTGCTGTAACATTTCAGATACTGCTAGTAGTAGAAGTAACAGTAACAGCAGTAGCAGTATCTATTGCTAGCAGTATCAGTAGTAGCAGTATTAACTGCTGGCAGTAGCATCAGTAGGACAGTAGCAGCGGTAGAAGCAGTAGCATCACCATCTCAATAGGTATTCTCATCTCGCAAGTATTTCTTTTTCTTTCTACGTTCAATGTTTAAGCATCATGTTTTATAACACAACCGCTTCGCCAATATGAAGTATATATATATATGTTTCCCTACCGTTAATGCTGTGACTTTTTAGTTACTGCTAGCGGTAGGAGCAGTAACAGTAGCTACTACTAGTAGTATCAGCAGCAGTAGCAGTACACTAAACCAAATTGCTAAGTACCAACCTAAGAATATGTCAATAATATTCTCATTGTTTTGTGTATTTTGAGCTTGATTAGAGATACTGTAAAACTGCAAAATAACGAGTGTAAATCGTCTGCTCTGATTGCATGAACATATTTTAAAACTTTTAAGTCAATGTGTTTTCTTATAAATACGTTATAACACTTGTACAACTGGGTATATAGTATTTTATTAAGTACTTCGAATTAGTGAAGCTTTCGATGTTCCTAATTCTAAAATATGCCAGCTAAAATTATTTTGACATCATGTTTACTAGCATTACCACTACAAGTGCGTTTGCAAAAGAAATTTTTCAAATATTTAATGTTAACGCTGAATTACAGTTACTTGAATTTCAAACAATATTCAATTTAAAGGGAGGTAATTTAAGATTATCCATATTTCATTTTTTTATAGACGGAAAATCTGCGATAAATGGGTAAATTTGTTATGTTTTTTTCTATTATTTCATACCAATTTTAAGAATTTTATATCTTTAAGCGATCTTTGACTCATGTTATGTGTTTTATCAGTACATTTCATGTTTTCATATAAAGGGAGGGTAACTCTCAAAAGATGTAACAATTTAAACAAAAAATAAATGTTTTACAAACTATGGGTCAAAATAAAATACTTATTATATATCTATTTTAAAATATATTTAAAATAAGAAAATTAGTTAAGATACAAAAGTTGATACTTAGAAATTTTGTTCAGTGTATATACTGCTAGCAGTAAATACAGTAGAGCAGTAGAAGCACTACCATCAACATCTATTGTTGTTTCTACTTTCCATTTTTAACACAAATAATATCATGGTTTATATGTTTTGTTTTCTACCGTTACTGCTGTAACATTTCAGATACTGCTAGTAGTAGAAGTAACAGTAACAGCAGTAGCAGTATCTACTGCTAGCAGTAGCTGTAGTAGCAGTATTAACTGCCGGCAGTAGCATCAGTAGGACAGTAGCAGCGGTAGGAGCAGTAGCATCACCATCTCAATAGGTATTCTCATCTCGCAAGTATTTCTTTTTATTTCTACGTTCAATTTTTAACCATCATGTTTTATATCACAACCGCTTCGCCAATATGAAGTATATATATTTGTTTCCCTACCGTTAATGCTGTGACTTTTTAGTTAATGCTTGCGGTAGGTGCAGTAGCAGTAGCTACTACTAGTGGTATCAGCAGCAGTAGCAGTATATACGGCTATCAGTAAATGCAGTAGAGCAGTAGAAGCACTACCATCAACATCTATTGTTGTTTCTACTTTCCGTTTTTAATCATCATCTTAACTTTCGCACTTCGTTCTCAACCGTTACAGTTGAAACTTATTAAACAAAATAGGTCTGTTAACGAGTGTCGCCGGCGGGAAGATCAACCTCATAGACATGCGGTCTCGCGGATTTTGTGTTTACATGGTAACTGTTTATATTCACTCAATAAAACATTGTTTTTTTAATTCTAGAGGTACACGCGAAACTATAGTAATTTAGAATAGTTTCACGTGAAACTTCTCTACTAACGGTCTTTATGTTTTATTTTCAATTCAGTACACACTTCAGTACTACAGCAGCAGAACAAAAACTGAGATAAAAAAATTCAAGTGGGGTGGTATTAGTAGGTTGGCCATCAGGCTTTTCAAATCCAGTGAGACTGCATGTCTATGATGTTGATCGTCCTGCCGGCAACACTCGTTATCCGACGACCTTTCCTCCGGCAACACCCGTAATCCGACAAAAAACGCATGTTCAAGTGTACCGGAGTACAGAGGTCAGTACTACAGCAAAAGAACAAAAACTGCGATAAACAATCTTAAGTGGGGTGGTATTAGTAGGCTGCATGTCTATGATGTTGATTGTCTCTCCGGCAATACTCGTTATCCGACGACCAAACGTCTTTTTTTTTTACTACTTTCGAAATTTAAATCCTACAGCAGTAGAACCAAAATTGTGATCAACGGCCTCAAGTGGTGTGATTTTAGTAGCACTACCAAAAGGCTTTAAAAAAAAACGCTGAGGTCGCGTGTCTATATGGTTGATCTGCACGCCGGCAACACCCGAAACCCGACAAAAACGCCATTTCGAGTCTATTTCAGTGAAAACTTCAGTAACACAGCAGTAGAACTAAAACGTTGATAAAGAATTTCAAATACGGTGATCTTAGTAGGTCGGCCATCATGCTTTAAAAATCCGCTGAGACCACGTATCTATGAGTTTGATTTTTTCGCCGGCAACACCCGTAATCGGACAAAAAACGCATGTTCAAATGTATCGGTGTACACACTTCAGTACTACAGCAATAGAACAAAAACTGCGATAAAAAATCTCAAGTGGGGTGGTATTAGTAAGCTGGCCATCATGCTTTTAATATCCAGTGAGACTGCATGTCTATGAGGTTGATCTGCCCGCCGGCAAAACTCGTTATCCGACGACCAGACGTCTTTTTTTACTACTTTCGAACTTTCAATCATACAGCAGTAGAACCAAAATGGTGATCAACGGTCTCAAGTGGTGTGATTTTAGTAGCACTATCAAAAGGCTTTAAAAAACCGCTGAACCCGCGTGCCTATGAGGTTGATCTGCCCGCCGGCAACACCCGCAACCCGACAAAAACCTCATTTCGAGTATGTTTCAGTGCAAACTTCAGTAACACAGCAGTAGAATTAAAACGTTAATAAATAATTTTAAATAGGTCGATTTAGTAGGTCGGCCATCATGCTTTAAGAAATCGCTGAGACCACGTATCTTTTATCAAAATCTTTTGATTTTGATTTTTCCGCCGGCAACACCCGTAATCCGACAGAAAACGCATGTTCAAATGTACCGGTGTACATACTTAGTACTACAGCAGTAGAATAAAAACTGCGATAAACAATCTCAAGTGGGGTGATATTAGGTTGACCATAAGGCTTTTAAAATCCGTGAGACCGCATGTCTATGAGGCTGATCTTCCCGCCGATGACACTCGTTATCCGACTACAGACCTATTTTGTTTAATAAGTTTCAACTGTAACGGTTGAGAACGAGGTGCGAAAGAGGTTGTCTATAAAACATGATGCGAAGCAGTGTAAACATATGATGATTGCGAAAGGGTTTTTCTATAAAACGTGATGGTTAAAAAAAAAAGTAACCACAACTGTTGCTACTGTTATATCGAAAACAAAAAACTCGAGTTTTTTGTTTTCGATATTCAGTTTTCTTTTGTTGAATAACGAATCTCGAGTTTTTTGCTTTTCGACATTCAAAACTTATTTTTTTAATAACGAATCTCGAGTTGTTTTTTGTGATATTCAGATTTTTTTTGTTGAATAACGAATCTCGAGTTTTTTGTTTTTCGACATTCAAAACTTATTTTTTGAATAACGAATCTCAAGTTTTTTGTTTTTCGATATTCAAATTTTTATGGTTGAATAACGAATCTCAAGTTTTTTGTTTTTCGATATTCAGATTTTTTTTCGTTGAATAACGATTCTCGATTTTTTTGTTTTTCGACATTCAAATTGTTTTTGTTGAATAACGAATCTCGAGTTTTTTGTTTTTCGATATTCAGATTTTTTTTTGTTGAATAACGATTCTCGAGTTTTTTGTATTTTGATATTCAGATTTTTTTTAGTTGAACAACGAATCTGGAGTTTTTTGTTTTTCGATATTCAGATTGTTTTTGTTGAATAACGAATCTCGAGTCTTTTGTTTTTCGATATTCTTATTGTTTTTGTTGAATAACGAATCTCGAGTTTTTTGTTTTTCGATATTCAGGTTTTTTTGAATAACGAATCTCGATTTTTTTTGTTTTTCGATATTCGGACTTTTTTTGTTTAATAACGAATCACGATTTTTTTTGTTTTTCGATATTCAGATTTTTTTGGTTGAATAACGAATCTCGAGTTTTTTGTTTTTCGATATTCATATTTTTTTTATTGAAAACGAATCTCGAGTTTTTTTGTTTTTCGACATTCCAAACTTATTTTTGGAATAACGAATCTCGAAATTTTCTTTTTCGATATTCAGATTTTTTTTGTTGAATAACGAATCTCGAGTTTTTTGTTTTTCGATATTCAGGTTTTTTTGAATAACGAATCTCGATTTTTTTGTTTTTCGATATTCGGATTTTTTTTGTTGAATAACGAATCTCGATAATTTTGCTTTTCGATATTCAAATTGTTTTTGTTGAATAACGAATGTCGATTTTTTTGTTTTTCGATATTCGGATTTTTTTTTGTTGAATAACGAATCTCGATTATTTTGCTTTTCGATATTCAAATTGTTTTTGTTGAATAACGAATCTCGATTTTTTTTGTTTTTCGATATTCAGATTTTTTTGGTTGAATAACGAATCTCGAGTTTTTTGTTTTTCGATATTCATATTTTTTTTATTGAATAACGAATCTCGAATTTTTTGTTTTTCGACATTCCAAACTTATTTTTTGAATAACGAATCTCGAAATTTTTCTTTTTCGATATTCAGATTTTTTTGTTGAATAACGAATCTCGAGTTTTTTATTTTTCGACCGAGCCTCCTTTGATAAACAAAGTGTGAAACTTATTCTGGATGTGAAATTTTAATTTCACCTTTTATAGCAAGGTTTTTAATGGATAATTTCTATGCAACATGTGACGGAAGGCACAGGCAATACAAGGTGATTACGTATTAATAGGTAAACTGTGAAATTGTGACGTTTTGGCATTCATAAACATTCATAAACTTAGCCTGGTACGCCAGGTGGGTGGGGTATATGCTGATAGAATAGAATATAACAAGTCATTGTTATCGCGCAGAAATCGTCACGGTTGGATAAGCACTATGTTGTAATATAATTACTGGTGCAAGTGACAGTACTTAACTGGGACAAAATCGGTACACACTGTATGAAATAGGCAGCGCAATCACATTGCGGCATAAACAGCGAGCCTCCTCTAGATTGGAGCGGTTAGCACATCTCACAAGGACATGGGTGTAGATCTGAATACGTGGAGAAGTCGGATCGGTTGCTTCTCGCAGCCTGTGAAAGTAAAAGGCCACCTTAGAACACTCAAGCTGAATTGCATTTCTTTATGCATACGTGTATGTCTATTTCTTCTGCTAGCTGCTCAGGGTGTGAAGACACATCCTTTCCGTCCTAAACAAGACTCAGACCCTAGTGGTCGCGGACGTGGCGCATATGGTGGAAATACGCGGGGAGCGAATGCGAGCAGAGCGCTCAGAAGTAGCTCGGCTTTTTCAATAAATGCATCGGCAGCGAACACAGAGAACATCAATGCGGGGAACCCACGTGACTTTTGAATAACGTTCGCATTAGAAAACATGGCGGAAACGTCCACATCAGGTGAGTCTTGTTTGAATAACTTTTTTATTATTTAACCGATTGCGATAAGGTAAAGTCTAAAGTATCCACCAAAATAGTACCAACCCTCGGTGCAAAGAGTCTGTCGGCTGTCTGTAGCCGTTTGTTACTGATGCTCGAACAACTTTTTTCTTGTGTCAAAACAAATAAGGATAACGTTTGCATTTTTTCATGATTTTCAGTAAAAAGGTTAAATCGACTCATTGCAGGAACCATTGGTACCTATATTTTATCAACCATTTATTTTAAAATATATGTTATACTAGTAGTTTTACGAAAATGCTGAAACTTTTGCAAAAAAAAAGGAAATTAAGTTTTGAATATCGTTTGCATCGGTTTTAAAAGGAATATCGTTTGCATTAAAATTAAAAATTAAAACAAACTATGCAACACGTTACTACTACGCCTTATTTGTTTGAATATGCGTATGCTTTGAAGCTTTTAACATTTCTTTTCAATAACTAATAATCATTTTTAGACTTAGTACGTTATAAAAATAACGATTTCTGTTTAGATGCCATTCTTGATTAGTTTTTGCTCTACTAAAACGCTTATGTGATGCGATCAGCCCATCGTCCGTCAGTCGTCAATTGTATGTTTACTTTCTTTGTTGGAATCATAACGAGTTTCATAAATCGTATGTGGAATGTAGACGAGTTTTATATCCTCTTTATAGTCAAATTATTTATTTATAAAAAGTAACATGGACATAAAACCGCAACGACATTTGACAAACTTTAGCGCCAAAACGGCTTTCACACTAAATTATCATAAGTTCATAACGTCATGTCATAGAAATATCTGTATAGTCTTTCAAAAGGAATATTAAAAAAAATAATAACGATTTTCTTCAAATGTTCGAACTCGTTATTTTTCAAGAAAAATCTAATTATTTGGATTCTTCACAAGGGACGTGGGCTCACATTTCCTGTCTGAAATTTATTTTCACCCTGGCCGTCAGTCGAGGGGAAATATACTTTTCCAGGCAGTGAATGTGGAATGTAAGCCCATGTTCCCTTTCAAGAATTCAATTAATTAATAATGACATACGCCAACGTGTTTTACCTTTAAACAAACTACAACATCTAGTAACCCCTTTTCCTTTTCAATTCTGCTTATTTCCCCTTATCGTGCCCCTGTTTTAGTCCTCATGTATTCAAACATAATGGGAAATAAGCGGAATTGAAAAGGAAAAGGGGTTACTAGAATGGGAACATGAGCTTACATTCCACATTCACTGCCTGAAAAGTATATTTCCCCTTGCCTAACGGCTAGGGTGAAAATAAATTTCAGACAGGAAATGTGAGCCCACGTCCCTTGTGAAGAATCCAAATAACTTTGATTTTTCTTGACATATAACGAGTTCGAACATTTGAAGGAATCGTTATCATTTTTAGCTCTACTGGCCAAGGGCCAGCAGAGCTTATGGGATGGTGTGTTGTCCGTTGTCCGTCGTCCGTCCGTCCGTTAACTTTTGCTTGTGTACACTCTAGAGGCCACATTTCTGATGCAATCATCATGAAACTTTGTCAGAATGTTTGTCTCAATGAAATCTCGGTCAAGTTCAAAAATAGGTCATGTGGGGTCAAAAACTAGGTCACTAGGTCAAATATTGGAAAAACCTTGTGTACACTCTAGAGGCCATATTTTTGACCCGAGCTTGATGCAACTTTGTCAGAATGTTTGTCTTAATTATATCTTGGTCAAGTTTGAAAATGGGTCACATGGGATTAAAAACTAGGTCACTAGGTCAAATACTTGAAAAACCTTGTGTACACTCTAGAAGCCGTATTTCTGACCCAATCTTGATGAAACTTTGTCAAAATGTTTGTCTTAATTATATCTTGGTCAAGTTCAAAAATGGGTCACTAGGTCAAACTTTGTGTACACTCTAGAGGCCATATTTTTGACCCGATCTTGATGAAACTTTGTCAGAATGTTTGTCTTAATGAAATCTCAGTCAAGTTCAAAAATGGGTCATGTGGGGTCAAAAACTAGGTCACTAGGTTAAATACTTGTAAAAACTTGTGTACACTCTAGAGGTCATATTTGTTACCCAATCTTGATGAAACTTTGTCAAATTGTTTATCTTAATTATATCTTGATCAAGTTCGGAAATGGGTCACATGAAGTTAAAAACTAGGTCACTAGGTCAAATATTGGAAAAACCTTGTGTACACTCTAGAGGCCATATTTTTGACCCGAGCTTGATGCAACTTTGTCAGAATGTTTATCTTAATTGTTTGTCTCAATGAAATCTCGGTCAAGTTCGAAAATGGGTCATGTGGGGTCAAAAACTAGGTCACTAGGTCAAATATTGGAAAAACCTTGTGTACACTCTAGAGGCCATGTTTTAGACCCGAGCTTGATGCAACTTTTGTCAGAATGTTTGTCTTAATTATATCTTGGTCAAGTTTGAAAATGGGTCACATAGGGTTAAAAACTAGGTCACTAGGTCAAATACTTGAAAAACCTTGTGTACACTCTAGAAACCGTATTTCTGACCCAATCTTGATGAAACTTTGTCAAAATGTTTGTCTTAATTTGATCTTGGTCAAGTTCAAAAATGGGTCACATGGTTTAAAAACTAGGTCACTAGGTCAAACTTTGGAAAAACCGTGTGTACACTCTAGAGGCCATATTTTTGACCCGATCTTGATGAAACTTTGTCAGAATGTTTGACTCAATGAAATCTCGGTCAAAGTCCAGACTCTATTGTGCCCATCGCGTCAGGTATACCCTGACGTGTTCGTTGGCGGACGGACTATAAACCTTAGAATTACACACACACACACACACACACATGAAATCTCGGTCAAGTTCAAAAATGGGTCATGTGGGGTCAAAAACTAGGTCACTAGGTCAAATACTTGAACAAACTTGTTTACACTCTAGAGGTCATATTTGTTACCCAATCTTGATAAAACTTTGTCAAATTGTTTATCTTAATTATATCTTGATCAAGTTCGGAAATGGGTCACATGAAGTTAAAAACTAGGTCACTAGGTCAAATATTGGAAAAACAAAAAACCTTGTGTACACTTTAGAGGCCATATTTTTGACCCGAGCTTGATGCAACTTTGTCAAATTGTTTATCTTAATTATATCTTGATCAAGTTCGGAAATGGGTCACATGAAGTTAAAAACTAGGTCACTAGGTCAAATATTGGAAAAACAAAAACCTTGTGTACACTTTAGAGGCCATATTTTTGACCCAATCTTGATGAAACTTTGTCAAAATGTTTGTCTTAATTATATCTTGGTCAAGTTCAAAAATGGGTCACATGGTGTTAAAAACTAGGTCACTAGGTCAAACTTTGGAAAAACTGTGTGTACACTCTAGAGGCCATATTTTTGACCCGATCTTGATGCAATTTTGTCAGAATATTTGTCTCAATTATAGCTTGCTAAAATTCGAAAATGGGTCACACAGGGTCGAAAACTAGGTCACTAGGTCAAATACTTGAAAAACCTTGTGTACACTCTAGAGGCCATATTTCTGACCCGATCTTGATGAAACTTGGTCGAAATGTTGTCTTATTTATATTTTGGTCAAGTTCGAAAATGGGTCCCATGGGGTCAAAAACTAGGTCACTAGGTCAAATACTTGAAAAACCTTGTGTACACTCTAGACGCCATATTTTTTTTCATTCGATCTTTACCAAACTTTACCAGATTGTTAATGTCAATAACAGCTCGGTAAAGTTTGTTTTTAGCTTATGGGATGGTGTGTTGTCCGTTTTCCGTCGTCCGTCGTCCGTTAACTTTTCTTGTGTACACTCTAGAGGCCACATTTCTGCAATCATCATGAAACTTTGTCAGAATGTTTGTCTCAATGAAATCTTGGTCAAGTTCAAAAATGGGTCATGTGGGGTCAAAAACTAGGGCACTAGGTCAAATACTTGAAAAAACTTGTGTACACACTAGAGGTCATATTTGTTACCCAATCTTGATGAAACTTTGTCAAATTGTTTATCTTAATTATATCTTGATCAAGTTTGGAATTGGATCACATGAAGTAAAAAACTAGGTCACTAGGTCAAATACTTGAAAAACCTTGTGTACACTCTAGAGGCCATATTTTTGACCCGAGCTTGATGCAACTTTGTCAGAATGTTTGTCTTAATTATATCTTGGTCTAGTTTGAAAATGGGTCACATGGGGTTAAAAACTAGTTCACTAGGTCAAATACTTGAAAAACCTTGTGTACACTCTAGAAGCCGTATTTCTGACCCAATCTTGATGAAACTTTGTCAAAATGTTTGTCTTAATTATATCTTGGTCAAGTTTAAAAATGGGTCACATGGTGTTAAAAACTAGGTCACTAGGTCAAACTTTGGAAAAACCGTGTGTACACTCTAGAGGCCATATTTTTGACCCGATCTTGATGCAATTTTGTTAGAATATTTGTCTCAATTATAGCTTGCTAAACTTCTAAAATGGGTCACACAGGTTCAAAAACTAGGTCACTAGGTCAAATACTTGAAAAACCTTGTGTACACTCTAGAGGCCATATTTCTGACCCGATCTTGATGAAACTTTGTCGAAATGTTGTCTTATTTATATTTTGGTCAAGTTCGAAAATGGGTCCCATGGGGTCAAAAACAAGGTCACTAGGTCAAATACTTGAAAAACCTTGTGTACACTCTAGACACTATGTAGTACGACTCGATTCATCAATGGTATAACAGCCATTAGGGCGTTCACAGGCCCTCTTGGGCCTCTTGTTTTTAAATTCCCTTTGAAAGAATATACAGATATTTCTATGACATGACGTTATGACCATTTAGTGTGAAAGCCGTTTTGGCGCTAAAGTTTGTCATTTTATGTCCATGTTACTTTTTTATAAATAAATAATTGGACTATAAAGAGGATCTAAAACTCGTCTCCATTACACATACGATTTATGAAACTCGTAATGATTCCAACAAAGAAAGTAAACGGACAATTGACTATAGACGGAAGATGGGCTGATCGCATCACATAAGCATTTTAGTAGAGCAAAAACGAATCAAGAATGGCATCTAAACAGAAATCGTTATTTTTATAACGTACTAAGTCTAAAAATGATTATTAGTTATTGAAAAAAAATGTTAAAAGCTTCAAAGCATACGCATATTCAAACAAATAAGGCGTAGTAGTGACGTGTTGCCTAGTTGGTTTTAATTTGTAATTTTAATGCAAACGATATTCCTTTTAAAACCGATGCAAACGAGATTCAAAACTTAATTTCCATTTGTTTTGCAAAAGTTTCAGCATTTTCGTAAAACTACTAGTATAACATATATTTTAAAATAAATGGTTGATAAAACATAGGTACCAATGGTTCCTTCAATGAGTAGATTTAACTTTTTTACTGAAAATCATGGAAAAATGCAAACGTTATCCTTATTTGTTTTGACACAAGAAAAAAGTTGTTCGAGCATCAGTAACAAACGGCTACAGACAGCCGACAGACTCTTTGCACCGAGGGTTGGTACTATTTTGATGGATACTTTAGACTTTACCTTATCGCAATCGGTTAAATAATAAAAAAAGTTATTCAAACAATACTCACCTGATGTGGACGTTTCCGCCATGTTTTCTAATGCGAACGTTATTCAAAAGTCACGTGGGTTCCCCGCATTGAACATTAATCAGCCACAAATTAATGCGTGGTTAACTCATCCACCTATTTAACAGTCAACATCGCGTAGATGATCGACGATATTCAGACATAGTCACTTCTAGTCCTCAACACAACGACGTCCATACTACTAATGTATCAAATGAACTGCCCAGTAACCCTATGTTCGATGTTATGCTCGATATACAAAGAAGTATTCGTCGCATGGAAGGCAAATTTGAAGGATTTGAAAATTCGTTAAGAGACGTGACCGAGTCAAATAAAAAATTGAATGAGAAACAAGATTCGTTGCAACAATCAATGGAAACTATGTCTAAGAATGTTAAGCAACTAGAAGAAAGATTGAGAGTAAGTGAAGATAAATGTGAAAGAGTAGAAGCGCAATCACGCCGTGAGAACTTGAAATTCTTTAGTATCCCAGAAAACAAAAATGAAACTTGGGAAGAAACCGAAGAAAAAGTAAGGCACTATATAAAGACTGATTTAGACTTAAGTGACGAAGACATACGCATTGAGAGAGCACACCGACTACCAGGGAAAGACACCACAAGAGCAGTTATCGTGAAGTTCTCCTTCTTTAAGGACAAAGATAGAGTTCTAAAAGAATATCGCTCAAAAAGGAAGGACCTTACTGAACAGCGTCATAGGAGACCAAATGAAAATTATAATACGGACAACGACGAGCGTAACCCAACTGTAGATAGCGCATTCCGACCTGACATTTATGTTTCTGAAGGTTTTCCTAGTAGAGTCTCAAAAGCTAGGTATGACCTCAGACCCTTTCTCAGCAGAGAAATTACAAAAGGAAACAGAGCGTATCTCAGATATGATAAATTAGTAATCAATGGCGAGTCATATGTGTACGACTCAGAAAGCAACGACATTATAATCTTGAATAAATAGGACACTGGTCAAGGTCTTAATACAAATACTGTAGAAAACAACATAGATATCAACATTCTATCTTGGAACATTCAAGGGTTATTAAAATATACTAGTAATAATGATTTTTTAAGTTATTTGAAACAATTTGATATTTGTGCACTTAATGAAACTTGGTCAAAATACGAGGATGAGTTTAATGACATTGTAGATGGATACCAATGTTATAATAATATTAGAAAGAAAAGATCCAGTAAAGGTCGCCACTCTGGCGGTGTTTGTATTTTTGTTAAGTCTCACTTAATAGAGGGTGGCTTAATTACGAGAGTTTTTAATCATGCAGAAAATTGCATCTTTCTAAGGTTTAATGGTGACAAGCTGAATGGTAACAAGACAAATAAAAGTATTTTGATGTGTTTTCTATATATTTCTCCAGAAGGCTCAAGTGTTTATGACGCAAATGATGAATCAAATAGTGTGGAAATATTTGAAGAACAGTTATTAGAAGTTGTTTCAGAGTTTCCTGAAGATGAACTTGTTTTAGCTGGAGACTTTAACTCTAGATGTGGTTCAATGCAAGCTATTATTGAAGATGATGATGTTGATTTTGTTTTTAATGATGATAATGTTGTGTACGATAATGATAACTTCAATATGTATAGAAACTCTAAGGATCGAACTTGCAACTCGTTTGGTTATGCACTTATAGAAATGTGTAAAATGTATTGTATTCATATTCTAAATGGTAGAATATTTAATGACAAAGATGGACATTTTACATCTACAGCAAATGATGGCCGCAATTTAGTAGATGATTTTATTGTTTCATCTAGCTTGTTCCCATTTTTCACACATTTTGAAATAGGTGAACGATCTGAGTCTGATCATTTTCCACTTGTATGCAAGTTCTCATTTCAATCACCACGAGTGAATGATAGGCAAGCAAATGATGAAAATCACGGTACAGAAAATCAAAACTCTTTTAAACGCTATAAATGGGACGAAAACAAAAGGGACGGATTCATAAAATATATTAAATCCTCCATTATGACTATGAAAGAAATCATTTTAAATGATGTATTAACTGATATTAATCTAGCTGTTCATAAAATTGTTGATATGTTTCATACTGCAGCAAATAATATGAAAGTTAAATCTTTCAAATTAAATGACAAACACGTACAACCGGATTGGTGGGATGATGATTGTGAAAATATGAAAAAAGAAAAACTGAGACAATTAAGACATTTCCGAATGATTAGTACGAGGGAAAATCTACAACATTATAAACATAGCAAAAATAGATTTAAGCAGTATTGTAAACAAAAACAAAATGAATTGCAGGAAAAACTCAAACAAGAACTAATAGAATCGCGGAATAACGCAAATTTATTTTGGAAAACGGTAAAAAAACTCAGGTTCAAACGCAGTAATACATCCACTGAATATGTCTCTAACGCTGAATGGTATGAACATTTTAAACAGTTATTGTATAATGAAGACTTGGGTAACACTATATATTTTGAAAACCTTCTACAACAGAATCATGTTATCGACGACATTTTTAATGACCCATTTTCACTTTTAGAACTACAAAAAAGTGTTAAAGATTTGAACCTTGGTAAATCTACAGGTCCTAGTGGAATACTAGCAGAGATGGTAAAATGCACGATTTCAGACATCTCAGATGTATTATTACCTTTGTATAATAGAATATTGGATACGGGTGTCTTTCCAATAGTTTGGGGTCAAAGCATTTTATGCCCATTTCACAAATCCGGTTCATTACATGACGCTAACAACTTCCGCGGTATTTCTCTTAACAATATTTTAACTGGAATGATGTTTAATAGATTATCAACCTGGGCAGAAAGTCATAATAAGATTGATGAGGCCCAATCAGGCTTTAGAAAAGGTTATTCCACTATAGATAATCTGTTTACGTTAATGCCAATGGTTCAAAAGTATATTAGTAAAAAAGGTGGGAGATTTTATTGCCTGTTTGTTGATTTTTGTAAAGCTTTCGATACTATTGATCCTGCAGAGATGTTAAACAGCCTTATAAGGAAAGGAGTGGGTGGTAAATATCTGACACTTTTAATTGCCATGTATAATAATCTTTCATCATGCGTTCGCACTGGTTGTGAAAGCTATACTGACGTATTTCAATGTAATATTGGGTGTCGGCAAGGAAGTAAATTAAGCACGATTCTGTTCAATCTCTTTATTAATGATTTGATTGATGAATTAAAGCTTACGTGCACAAACGGTATACATATTTCAGAAGAAGTAGATGATATCTTTGCAATTTTATACGCCGATGACATGGCAAACTGCAGTGAAACCGTAAGACTCCTACAATCTCAGATAAATGTTATTTCCAACTTTTGCATTAGAACTGGTATGCAAATTAATCTAAAGAAAACAAAATTATAGTCTTTAGAAACGGGGGCTATCTTGAAGGAAACGAAAACTGGGTTTATAATGGAAGCAAAATAGAAACGTTTCGTCTCGTTTTATACGTATATGGGTCTATACATCACCCCGAAACTAATTTGGACTAAAGCAAAAAATATGCTTGCAATTCAAAGTAAAACATAGATTATATCACTATACAAACTTCAAAGAAATGTCGGTTTCTTTGATCATTATGAACTTTTTAAATTATTTGATACTATGGTTGTGCCAATCTTAACATATGGATCAGAACTATGGGGATATGAATACTCCCCACTAATTGAAAATGCTCAAAACCAATTTTGTTGTAGATATTTAAAATTGTACAAAAATACATTTCACGCCTTTGCACGTGGCGAATGCGGCATATTTCCTCTTTTTATTACTTATTATTGTAAATGTATAAAATATTGGCTACATCTTATCCGAATGAACAATACAAGGTATCCTAAACAGTGTTATATTATGCTTAGAAATCTTGATGAGGTTGGAAGAGTAACCTGGGCAACACGTGTTAAATCCTTACTATTCAAATATGGTTTTGGTTTTGTGTGGATTTCAGAAGATGTAGGTGATGAGCAATTATTTATTTCTATTTTTAAGCAGCGTTTAATAGATTGTGCCTTGCAAAATTGGCGTGGCGACTTAAACCAGTCAAGCAAAGCTATTCACTATCAACATT
This sequence comes from Cyrtodaria siliqua, assembly GCA_037043455.1. NCBI lineage: Eukaryota > Metazoa > Mollusca > Bivalvia > Adapedonta > Hiatellidae > Cyrtodaria > Cyrtodaria siliqua. The sequence continues at coordinate 38,241 of JAWPHD010013911.1, read as the reverse complement.
TTAAAACACATTTGGATGTTGAAAGGTATCTAACATTAAACATACCATTGAAATTTAAAATTGCACTGTCTAAACTTAGATGTTCAGCACATTCTCTTTTTGTTGAAACGGGCAGACACAATAATATCGCATATGAACATAGAATATGTATGTTATGTAACTCTCACGAAATAGAAGACGAAATGCATGTTGTTATGAAATGTTCGTATTATACGAACTTACGCAATCAATACCTTTTCGAAGTCATAGGCGGTAACTTTAATAGTATTTATGTTTTCTACAATTTAATGAGTACAACAGATCCTTATAAGTTAACGCAACTTTCGAAATATGTGTATACAATGTTTAATAAGAGAAAACTTTTTTTCCAAGCTCACAACATTGGTACATGAATAGAAACTCGATTTGGTATATTTGTCAGTAGTTGTACTTTTTGTACTAGTCCACTGTACTATATATTTCAATGTTTGTTACTATATTTGTTTGTCTCTTTATCTACTTTTGTCACATTGCTGTATAGTTGTATAATATGCAATATGTTATTTGTATTATGGGCCAGAGGCCTAAATTACTCGGAATAAAATATTGTCTATTGTCTATTGTCATTCAAAACTTTTGTTTTGAATAACAAGTCTCGAGTTTTTTGTTTTTCGATATTCAGTTTTTTTTTTGTCGAATAACGAATCTCGAGTTGTTTTTTTTCGATATTCAGATTGTTTTTGTTGAATAACGAATCTCGATTTTTTTTTTTATTGATATTCAGATTTTTTTGGTTGTATAACGAATCTCGATTTTTTTTTTTTTTCGATTTTCAGATTTTTTTTCATTGAATAACGAATCTCAAGTTTTTTTGTTTTTCGACATTCAAAACTTTTTTTTTTAATAACGAATCTCGATTTTTTTGTTTTTCGATATTCAGATTGTTTTTTGTTTTTCGATATTCAGAATTTTTTTGTTGAATAACGAATCTCGAGTTTTTCGACATTTAAAACTGTTAATGATGTCGTATCTCAATGTCGCGTTGTCGTATCTCAATGTCGAGTTGTCGTATCGCAATGTCGCATTGTCATTTTGCAATGTCGCATTGTCGGGTGTTACATTGTTGCCCACGACAATGCGACATTGTATCTGGCCCCAACCGGACACCGTTTGAAACTGCAAATGGCTGCAGCATTTTAACCTACTTCGTCCAGCTAGTTTCTGTTCTGCTTCTTGTTGTTGTTGTTTATTTATCAAAATTATGGTCACTTTTACCCGTGTATTTACTTATAGTCAATTTCAATTCTTCTTTCCACCACTAAATTTTTATTTTATTTTTTTAGTAAATACTACAGTAAAGTTTCTTTTCAATGTGTGGGACAGACATAGGGAAGTTGAATCAACGGGTATTGTCTCTTGTTAAGTCATTTGTCCCTTGCAGCAGATGACGTTTTCTAGGTTACGCCACTGAACTTGGACAAGTTCAAAACCAGTTGCATCAGACTAGACACATCAGAGTCATAGCCTATGATTTTTTAAAAAACTGTTTTCCGGTAGGCCTTAGACTATTCAAGCCAGTAGAGTGATACAGGCACTATTGTGCATCTTGTTCCCGGAAGACTACTTAATACACGCCACTCTGTAAATGACATAATTTAGACATGGAGGTCATCTTGAGTGACAGTTTGGCCATAAAACAGAAATCTGTGTATCCATCAGCAATTTCATAAAATAATATTATAGTCTAGATTTTAAATAGTTTAATGACAATTGGTCACAATATATTTGGAATGGATTGACCCTCTAAGATTTTGGTAGGTCGCCCAAGATCGCCAAGTTGACTTAAACTATGTAAAAGTTATGGAAATTTGAAATGTCCAGCAATCTTGCAAATATTCATACAGTCTTTCCTTTGATAGGATACACCTTGCATTCTCAGTACTTTTAGTACTTTGATTTATCATATAAGGCCAGTAATTATGTAGAGGAAATAGCCCTGCAAGTGATGTGGCAAATATCGCCGCCAGATGTCGCACCGTTTCACTTTGCACGTAATGAAATCTATCGAACGGATTGCGTTTGCATTGCACAGACTTTGTTTTCGCCCGACGATTTTACTTACCACCAGACTAAATGTGTTTGCGTTAAACTGATTCATATTGCATCATGCTGATTTACTTTGTTCTGTATCACTTCACATTTTCGATGAATCGTTTAAGTTCCGACTTGTATTTTATTGTATTGTATTAGTTTTTTTGTCAAATAATTTGTCATTGCACTGAATGATTTCTATTTGCGTCGTATGGTTTGAAATTTTACACCGTATCATTTCACTTCGAACAGTATCAATTCACTTTGTAACGAATGAACAGAGTTTACACGTCGCATCGAATCACTATGTACGTCATCAAATGACTTCATATTGAATTAAATGGCCTCTCCTACTGTTTCTTGCATACATAAATGATCTTCCCTCCCTGGTAAACTCTCGGGTCCGGTTATTTGCAGATGACACTGCCATATACCTCGCAATTACTCAAGAAAAACAATCACAAACACTACAGACAGACGTATGCACTCTTGAACCTTGGTGAAAACAGTGGGACATGGAGTTTAACCCTTCAAAATGTCAAGTTATACACATCACAAGGGTAAAGAAACACATCGACACAACCTATTACTTACACAACACTAAACTTTAGTCTACCTCCTCTGCAAAATACTTAGGCCTCACTATGGCAGAGGACTTTCAATGGAACACACACATCAACAACATCACCAAAAAAGCAAATCAAACATTAGGGTTTTTAAGGAGAAACATCAAGGTACATTCTGAAGATCTAAAGTCCATGGCCTATAAAACTCTTGTCCGCCCTCAACTGGAGTACTGCTCAAGTGTCTGGTCACCTCATACTGAGACTGCCATAAACCAGATCGAGGCCGTACAGCGCCGGGCAGCACGCTGGGCAAAACAAGACTGCAGACGGACCAGTAGTGTCACTGAGATGCTCCAGTCCCTCCAGTGGAGAAGACTAGACCAAAGACGTATCGACAGTCGACTCTCCCTATGTTACAAGATCACAAATGACCTGGTAGCTATCCCTCTAGAAGACTACATGACACTAACGAACAGACGATCCCGACATTCACACTCGCTTGCTTTCAAATTAATTGACGCAACCACTGACTACTACAAATTCTCCTTTTTCCCCAGAACAGTCTTTCACTGGAATTCATTAGCATCCCTATATTACCCAATACAGAACAGTTCAATTCTGCAGTCAGCAGAATTGAACGTTCTGCAGTCAGCAGAATTGAACGTATCTCACCATAAATTCAATGTATGTTTTTATTTTTAAACCTAACATCCAAAAACTTCAATGTTTCTATTAAATTTCTTTTAAATACATTTTTAAAATACTAACAGTCATTGTCGGTATGACGACGCATGCCTAGGTCCCCAGCAGGGGTTTGGCATTAAAGGAAGATAGATAGATATGGTTTGTAAATATCCACATTTTGACGGTTATGGCTTCCCATAGTAATCGAAGCATACATTGCCGCAACGATTGGCCAATTCCCTTAGTGAGGTCTTAATAAACACTTGTCGTGATAGGAAAAGTCAGTTTATCTGACAACATCCTCTAAAGAAGGTTACGCCTATCTTTAGGCAGTCGACATCTTACAAACCAAGTGTTGTTTTTTCGGAAACGTGTATTAATCAGATAAAAATGGGTTTCGGCGATTCCTCAAAATTTCTTAAAATCATTTTTTTTGTTGTTGATCGTGGCGCTTATTATTCAAATACTCGGAGTGGCATTGCCATACTGGTACACCATAAAATTCAAATCGGAATATTACAGCAAGTCGGAATATTACGGTTTATGGAAGTTCTGTGACAGAGAGACCGGCAAATGTAAATCTTTCGAGAGTAAGTCGGATTGGGAGACTAAAGTGTGGAGTAAGTACATTTTTTCTTATAAAAAAAGAGACATTTAAAAAAACTAATCCACCAAGTGACGGCAAAATTACACTTTAAAACCGGTTATCAAAACTCTGTCCAGGTATTCAGGTCATATAAATATATATGTAAATTGGGCTTCCTGTTGTAATTTCAGCAACCCAAAAATTACAACAGTATCCCACTACCAAATCATCAAAACTCCACCAAATAAAACCAACCTCAACATACCCAAAAATCAGCATGAAAATGCTGATTTTCTTGATTTATTAAAACTTTTTTAAAATGGGGGTAGTGAAGATTGCAAGTTTAATTTTTTTTATAAGTTATCAAAATTATAAAATGTTTATTTAATACAAAACAAATTTGTTGATTTGTTATTAAAATTTTACTCAAATCAACAATTTTCCGACCTTGAATACAAAGGTGGTGGATCGTACTCATACACATTACTAAAACAATTTATTACACACTTTTTAGACTTTTTTGTAAGGTTGCCATTGCTTCCTTTCTTCCCTGTTCTACTAGTTCTTTTTTTTGAACTTCACTTATTTCAGCCTTTTTTTGCTTGGTGTCCTGTTTTAAACTATAATATTTATCTAACTCATCTAAAATCATCTTAAACTCTTGATCAGATATTTGTGCATCACTCAACGCTTTTGATATTAACTGCTTTATACTATTTAACTTAGCCTCTGCCAACGTTTTTATTTCATGATGTTTTTGAGCTTTTGCATTAAGCTTGCGTCTGATAAAATTAACACAAACACCTGTAGCTCCACATATTATTGCTGCTATTTCCAAAGGTAACATAACTGGAATAACAAATCCAATCCCAGCCATAATAACACCTGCAGATATTAAGGTAGTGTCAATTCCATCTGTAATATTAATACCACGTTTATATTTTTTATAAAGTGACTGACGTATATCTCGTTCTGTAATTAACTTTTTTTCAATTTCTGAAATCTTTTGTAATCTATAATTTTGTCCGTCTACCACTGGCAACTCAGGATATATACTTGGTGCCGTTGGTTGCTTCATAAAGGAAGACTGCAAACGAAAACGATAAAAGTAGAGAAAATAAAAGAAACAGCTGGTATGTCTTTTTTACGCCTGCTACAAGTGTAGTATAAAATTTTCATCTACCAAAGATATTTTTATCTACATGAAAGAATAAGCCGTAAAAGCATGGAACTCAAAAATAACCCATGAATCTATTTTTTAAGCATACTGATAACCAAACAATTTTTTAGCCATGATTATCATACAGAATTGCTACAAGCAATGTTACAAGCAAAATAAGTCCCATATAGCCCCAAAATACACACAGACGATGTTAAACAATTACAAAACATGCCAAAATATATACAGACTATACTCAAACGATACCCAGACGATATCAAAATATATACAGACGATGCTAAACAATCTTCAACTACACACAAAAGATTCCAAACAATCTTCAACTACACACAGATGATGCCAAACAGTCTTCAACTGTATACAGACAATATCAAATTATACTTAGATGGTACTCAAATGATACTCAGGCGATGTCAAACTATATCCAGACGATATCAAAATATATACAGACGATACCAAACAGTCTTAAACTGCATACAGACGATACCAAAATTGGTTGTGTTCTAATATTATTTTAAAATAATATTAAAATATATCATAATATAAAAACATGGAAAACAAAAGAGGATACTTGACACAAGAACAAATAGAAGAACTTCGTGAACTACGTGGACAAATATCTGCAAACCAAGCAATGAAAAGATATAGAATTGGAAATGACAAACTAAGAAAGATATGGAACCCTCGTATTACAAGGGAAGACATTACAAGGGAGGACATTATAAGAGAGGATGAAAAACCATATACGGCTGACGAATTTATACCACGTGACAACATAGAACGTGACAGAATATTAAAAGAGATAGCTACACCAGAAGATGTGATGTATAATCTGGAAACCATAGCAGAAGAAAGTCGTAAACAGACGCAACTTCTTTCCCGTCTGTTGGAAAAACAAGGAGAAGAAAAAGATGACATAGATTTGTTGCTGGAACAGCAGGAGGATGAACAATCTGTTTTGAAAGACGAACAAGAAGAAGAAAAGAAACAAACATATTCCATACAAGAGATAGGAAAAACGGTAGATGGTTTTAAAAATTTTGCATTCATATATATGGGTATAATGACAGCTATATCAGTTTTGGGGATAACAAGGAAAAATGTAGCAAAGACACCTAAACTACAGGCAACAGCTCCAGTAGAGACGACTAGGCCAAGTTTGTTTAAAAAAAACCTAGACCCATTTGATTTTTAATACAACCTTTTATAACACTAGGTTATTTTTGAGTTCCATGCTTTTACGGCTTATTCTTTCATGTAGATAAAAATATCTTTGGTAGATGAAAATTTTATACTACACTTGTAGCAGGCGTAAAAAAGACATACCAGCTGTTTCTTTTATTTTCTCTACTTTTATCGTTTTCGTTTGCAGTCTTCCTTTATGAAGCAACCAACGGCACCAAGTATATATCCTGAGTTGCCAGTGGTAGACGGACAAAATTATAGATTACAAAAGATTTCAGAAATTGAAAAAAAGTTAATTACAGAACGAGATATACGTCAGTCACTTTATAAAAAATATAAACGTGGTATTAATATAACAGATGGAATTGACACTACCTTAATATCTGCAGGTGTTATTATGGCTGGGATTGGAATTGTTATTCCAGTTATGTTACCTTTGGAAATAGCAGCAATAATATGTGGAGCTACAGGTGTTTGTGTTAATTTTATCAGACGCAAGCTTAATGTAAAAGCTCAAAAACATCATGAAATAAAAACTTTGGCAGAGGCTAAGTTAAATAGTATAAAGCAGTTAATATCAAAAGCGTTGAGTGATGCACAAATATCTGATCAAGAGTTTAAGATGATTTTAGATGAGTTGGATAAATATTATAGTTTAAAACAGGACACCAAACAAAAAAAGGCTGAAATAAGTGAAGTTCAAAAAAAAGAACTAGTAGAACAGGGAAGAAAGGAAGCAATGGCAACCTTACAAAAAAGTCTAAAAAGTGTGTAATAAATTGTTTTAGTAATGTGTATGAGTACGATCCACCACCTTTGTATTCAAGGTCGGAAAATTGTTGATTTGAGTAAAATTTTAATAACAAATCAACAAATTTGTTTTGTATTAAATAAACATTTTATAATTTTGATAACTTATAAAAAAAATTAAACTTGCAATCTTCACTACCCCCATTTTAAAAAAGTTTTAATAAATCAAGAAAATCAGCATTTTCATGCTGATTTTTGGGTATGTTGAGGTTGGTTTTATTTGGTGGAGTTTTGATGATTTGGTAGTGGGATACTGTTGTAATTTTTGGGTTGCTGAAATTACAACAGGAAGCCCAATTTACATATATATTATAAGAATGTATATGTGCCGATTAAAAGTAGAGATTTATTCATGGGTGCTTAAAATACCTATGATTGAATATGCACAAAAGGAATTATGAGTTGGTAACCAGGGAATGTAGCGACACAGCAAAACACGCTCTGTTATCGAGAGTTCTGAAATACTTGGAAAAGGATGAAATAATTATCAAATTAGGATGATAAACAAAAAAGATATGAACATTTGAAAGTTGTTCTAAGACGGATATGGGAGCCGCCATATTTAGAACTATGACGTCATAGTTCCAAATTACCATATATGGAATATTGATTAATATCGTTTTAAACAAAGAAACCAATGCAAATGAATGCAAAATCATGTATTGGTCATATAAAGCCTTATTGCCATTAAGTATACATATTTTTTATACAATTACTGTTATTTTTTTCCCCTATAAATCAGTAATTTTCAGATTTAAAAATATTCCACATAAAGTCATTTAGAACTGTGATGTCATAGCTCTCCGATTTTGATAATTCTTTCACCTTTATTCATTTTTTCTCAGTAATAGTAATATGAATAAGGCACGGCCTCATAGCGAGCTCAATTCATTAAAAAAAAAACTGGAATGCAAATGAAAATAATAATCAGCACATTATGGTTATTAGAGCCACCTCAGTGAGAGGTGAAGAATAAAAATAATAATCATGAAACCCTGCCCTACTCTAACTGTCAGAAAGATTGTAATAATTATTTAACATGCAGACAGGATAACCTTTGGTAGTTAGGACCTTCTATTTACCATCCCCATCAGACGGACAAAGCCAAGGGAAAATGTCTTGCGCAAGATCTGAAATTGTCGTTCAGCTTATTGGAATGAACACCAAAAGTACATGTAAGTCAGTATTCACACTGACCTTGAACATGTAAACATAAATGTGCAACACACGGTCTATTGAAAACACATAGGCAAATTAGGTTGTCTCATTATTTTAAGAGCTAATTATGATCTATGAAGATCCTAGCTCTTTACTTGGAAGAAGAAGAAGTGATTTAGGATTATGACTGGACATGAAAACTGCATGACCTTGAATAAAGGACCCATATATGTGTATGCTACTGACCACATGGACTGGACAAGAACATTTTTCTTAAGGGCAATTGAAATAAAACTTCAATTGTTTTTGTTTGTTTAGCGTGTAACGTCATTTTTCAGCACATTTTAGCCTATGTATGATGGTCAACAGTTTTTAGTCTAGGATTTGACTGAATTGGATTTTATAGTCACACCAACAGCTAAGGTCATATGGCGACTTTCCAGCTTCCATTGGTGGAGGAAGACCCCAGTTGCCCCTCCGGGCAATTTTCGTGCACGGGCGGGCACCTGGGTAGAACCATCGACGTTCCGCAAGCCAGCTGGATAGCTTCCTCACATAAAGATCCCTAGGCCCCTGAGGGATCGAACCTACAGCAGTGAGGGGCAAGTGATTTCAAGTCAGAGGAGTTAACGAATAACAAAAGAAGACAATTTACTAAAAGGCGTTTGGTTTGTTTGAATGCGTGAATTTGTGTAAAACAGACATAAAGATTCTCGTGTGTCCCTTTCAGTCTGGTTATAAAATGAATCTACGTCGAATGTGTCAATGGAATGTGCAACAGGTGTTTTAAACTCTATTTTCCTGTTATTCTTCCAATCAGATATTTAAAGTTCTACGGCCATGTTTTGTTTCATGAACATGTTTATGTTCATTTAAATCGAAATCAATATGCAACAATAGATATTTACAATTCACAAATTGCAATATCTGTGAAAAGCGAGAATAAGATTTTATTTGATGACGTAGAACACTTTGAACAGGTAAATTAATCCACAGGTAAATTTATTTATCAATTATCTGGCAAAAGTTGTGCAGCTATACAATTAAGATTTACCTCATTTGCCCGCGCAGTCACGCAGTGGTAAAAGTAGTATCTACGTCCTGCAAATAATACTTATTTTTACATACAACTGAGTAGCGTTTTAAATATATGTTTCTCTCCGGGACTATCAAAAAATGTTCATATGATGTTTAAGAGTTAAATTTGTTTATTGATAATACTTCAAAAAGGGTGGCCATTCATCTTTAAGTATGAAACCGCAACGATGGTGGTGGCTTCGTGGTAGAGAGTCACCTAGCGTGTGGGGTTTCGTGGTTGAATCCTCGACCGGGTCACACTAAACACTTCATAAACTTGGTACTATAGTATCCCAGTGATCGCAGGTTCAGTCCCAGCAACCAATATTTAAATATTTAAATATTTCCCACCTAACCAGTCTTTCGGATGAGACTAAAACCCGCAATCACCACATAAAGTCAGTGCATCACAATACGTCCAGACATAATACTATGCCGTCATTCTTCTCTCGGCACATATGATAGAGACTATAAACCTTCGAATTACACACACGTCGCCTGGAGTGAGAATAATGTTGCTGGGTGGAGTTTCATATCGTGTGTTGTCTACAACATCAGTTTGGTAGCACTAGAAAGTTAAGCATTGAGATCACTGCTACAAGTGGACCCCGGCGGGATATATATGACTAAACGATTGTTAAACCACATATAAACACATACGTACGTACGTACGTACCTACCTACCTATGTACCTACGTACCTACCTACGTACCAACCTACTTACTTACGTACGTACGTACGTACGTACGTACATACCTACCCACCCACCCACACACCCACCCACCCACCTACCTAGCCACGTACCTACCTACGTACCTACCTACGTACGTACTTACGTACTTACCTACATACCTGTAATGAATGCAACTTTCTGAATAATGTGTTCAAAAGCCTAATGATTAATACACACGGCTTAATTTTCTTATTTCACGAATACTGAATATTTTGTATGTACTGTTTTGTGTTTAATTTTTAAAATTCACCGTTATCAATTTGTCTTTCAGGCGGGTTTAAGGCTGCACGCGCGTTTGAGATTATCGGAGTGCTGACCATCATCGCGGCACTCGTCCTCACTATAGTGGTATTATTTGTGAAAGACATGAAAGTCCTAAAGCTGATTGCATGGATCCTCTCCTTTGTCTCTTGTAAGTATCTCACTGTGTGCAATTTTGACCAGAATGATTGCGTACAGGCATTTCTTCTAAATCTCTAACCAGAGTTGTCTTTCTTTGCATCCACATACAAAACCTCCGCGCAGTGATATTGTAGCCAATAATCACTGCCACCACACAAATCACGTGGCGATAGCTGAGGCCATGTGATCACAAAATGGCGATAGATTAGGTACTGCTTGGTACAGCAAACTCTTGCCGTAACCAACAGGCAAATTGGCAATAACATCATCACCTTCGAGATGTTGAAAACATTCAACCTGTTTTGGCGTGTGTGTAATCTCTATATTAAATTTACGCACAGCTTCTGTAATGTTCTCAACGGAATACATGTTTGTTTACAAGTAACTAAGTAACCGGTGTATATATTAAATATATATTCACTAAAATTGATTTATTTTTTATAAATGAATTATTTTTGAACCAGATACCGGTTTTCACACTATTTTCCTATATCAAAGCAAGTTGAAATATTGACCTAAAAAATATTTAACAAAAAAATGAAACTTAGCTGGATTTCAGCTTTAAATGTGTGTGGTGGCAGTGGATACTGTAACAGAAAGGAGAAGTACCCACGGCGGGTAGTTAGACTGAGCAAATTACAAGAATCGTGCACAACGATGAAATTGAAATATTACCGAGTGACACTCAGTTTTTTTCTCCCCTGTTTTGATGAGTTCCATACTCTCCAATTGTATTCTTGATTTTTTTAGTAAACTTTTTTCAAATTTTGGACAAGAATAATACATCATAACTAAAATTTCTATTGCTATTTGTGTTTTAACATAAGCAGGTTGAAATTACGTATCTGGCATGGATGTTAGCTGCATTCGCAACATCTCGTTCAATTTCTTCGTTTTGAAGAATGACGGGTTGGCCGAGTTTTCACGAATTAGGTCACTGTTGTCTCGTTTGCTTTATTTGTACATATAACAATGGAACATTTGTACTTTCAGTCAAATTCATCATAATGGGTATTTGCATAGTAGGCGGGGGAGTAGGCATCCAATACCGAGCTGAATTGTCAGGTGCGTTCGCCATCACTATAATAGCCGGAATCATCTGTCTCGTGGCCGGTGTGCTCGGGTTTCTCGACTGGATGCCAAATAAGTCAGAAACACAGACAAATTTATCTGTTTAAAATTGTTCCTATCTATATGTTATAAGGTCTGCGGACAACAGATTCACACAATTGACGTTAACGGACAATATATTAAAGGGACACATGGCGATATTGATGTTTTAAAAAATCGCAGCTTCCCTTTAATTTTCCTACATAACATTTGTTCATTCATTAATATTAATTATTAGAATAGTTCAAAGCACATTGGTTTTCGCGTGGTAACAACTATATATTATATTGCACCAATAATCCTTTTAAACATTTGGTAGAATAACAAATACAATTGATATCTCAAATTGTTATTTCATTATATGCCAGCAGTTTTAAAGTCAAAGTGACACAGGTTTAATAAACCGAGGTGCTAATTGTAATGCTTGATATACAACTAAAGATTGCCGTGTGTCCCTTTAAAGCTATTGGAAGGAAACATGAAATAAGTAAATGATAGAATATAAGAATCTTTCATGGGTATCCGGTGAAGATAGGAAATTCCAACCCTCGGTATAAGTGTTTTTATCGGAACTGAGGTTCTGCCGAGGTTACGATTAAAATACTTATACTGAGGGTTGGAATTCCCTATCTGAACCGAATACCCATGATAGATTCTTTTTCTTGCATATCAGAGACAAGTTGTGCGTCGACGCCACCAGCTGCTAACGTTTTACATATTTTCCTACATACCGTATGTTGGCGCGCGTGAATTTTAGCTCGACCCTTGGGTGAGATGGAAATATCTAGCCCCGGTAAAATGACGGATATCCTTGTCCGGTATGCAAGAAATTCATATCTATAATTAAAGTACTTTGTGCCTGAAAACGAAATTATTGTTATAATATACTAGTAGCTAGTGCTCATATACTCCAATTATAGGGAAACAATATATGTTAGGATACACTAGAAACTTTAATATACCAAAGACCGTTGTTGCAGCTAGATATGCTTCTATAATTATTACGTGTTTGTAGTAAGTGCCTAGTCTTTTTGCTAGAGTCGTTATACATAATGATGGGTTGACGAATTAAGCAAAGCATCGGGAGCTCTAAGTAGATTCTGCATTGCGCGTAAGAGCTGCAGCCTGCTTTCGAGCCTTTGCGGTTGCATTTCTGATGGGAATCTTCTACAATTGTTGATGGAAGGACACATGAAACAAGTAATCACAATATCTGACATCTCCATGAAACTTAACATGTGTTAAAATTCCGAAAAACACCATTTCATTTCATTTCATTTCATTTCGAATTAAGTGTACTTACTCGCAGAATGTCGGCTGGGATTCGCTCCCATTTCACCATCGTTCTGTAAACGCATTGTTCTTCGGCGGCTAGGCTTCGGTCCCAGTCCACCATCGTTCTGTAAACGCAGTGTACTTCGTCGGCTAGGCTTCGGTTCCAGTCCACCATCGTTCTGTAAACGCAGTGTACTTCGTCGGCTAGGCTTCGGTTCCAGTCCACCATCGTTCTGTAAACGCAGTGTACTTCGTCGGCTAGGCTTCGGTTCCAGTCCACCATCGTTCTGTAAACGCAGTGTACTTCGTCGGCTAGGCTTCGGTCCCAGTCCGTCATCGTTCTGTAAACGCAGTGTACTTCGGCGACTAGGCTTCGGTCCCAGTCCGTCATTGCTATGTACACGCAGTATACCTACTCTTAAACTGTTTGATTTGGCTTTGCTCCGTGTATTGTATTTATTTATACAGGATAATTCCTTTTTTAAATTTATGTTCATCGAGAAGTAAGAACACTTACATTCCACGAGAACAAAGGATGAGTGAAATTACTGTGTGAAACACTACTCGGGAACACACCATATGTTATCCCTTTAAAGTTTTCTTATTGATAAAATACGCGTTTGAGCCAATCGGGTGAGCAAACTTAGAATGTAAAATGTTGTAATTTCTTTACATTACATACAGAACTCAAATGGCTAAAACTTTCAAAGCGGAACTTCAACATTTATGCATTTCGTCTTATAAAGTGTTCTGTGATTAAAAAGTCTACTGCAGCGCAGGCTTGCAGGCTTGCCCTTTCTCTAACTAGCTGCAACAATTGTCTTACATTTCTCTGGAATATAACGTGGAAGTAAGTGTGCTGTATATAAATTATATTTCGGAAATTCCCGAGTTGCGTTTGTCTTTGAATCTTCTACTCCAATTCCCATACATTTGTTTAGTCTTGATCATCTTCGACGCTTGGTTGTGTAGAAAGAAATTAGAAATCAGAAGCAAATGTCCACAGTTATTATCATGTTGCTATTAAAGTATAACAACATGATAAAAAGACCATCCATATTTAGTTCGTCGATATAAAGATGAAGTTTACCTCTTTATTTATTTATTTATTAATTTATTGTCTTTCTGCCGTTCTGGATATAGAAGGTTCGTCTGTACGATACCAGAATCTCGGTAAAATAGCTGCCGCGTCAAAATCATTTTAGAAGAAATATCCTAGACGTTTGTCTTAAAACAAGCGAGCGTCGCAGACGATCTTGACTAACATCTGTTCAATCATTCTATCATGCTTGCTAAAGTATATACAGCGGTTTGTCATTTCAGGGTATGAGTTTATATGTGCAACTATTGTTAAATAAAACACGAATATATATATAGATGTGTGAACATGTATTTTATTCTATTTAAATGACGAATACGTACAATACGAGTTTTCCTTTAGTATATGTGTGGTTACTTAAAATAATGTAAATGCTTATACTATATATAATAAAAGCTGGAACAAAAGATTGGTGACTTTGATTGCTATATTATTTTCCATTCAATCACTTAGTAATACTACCATTACAGATTGTGTCCTGCAAATTCCAACTATGACAATTCCTAATGTTCGGGGCGCATGTTTCAGCCAACATATTTTTCAGCATTTACATGAACAACGTTGATAACACAAGTTTACGTACGTTATATATCAGAACTCATTTACATGAACAATAGTGATAACACAAGTTTACGTACGTTATATATATCAGAACTCATTTACATGAACAATGTTGATAAGACCAGTTTACGTACTTTATATATATCAGAACTCATTTACATCAACAATGTTGATAACACAAGTTTACGTACATTATAAATATCCGAACTCATTTACATGAACAATGTTGATAACACAAGTTTACGTACGTTATATATATCAGAACTCATTTACATGAACAATGTTGATAACACCAGTTTACGTACGTGATATATATCAGAACTCATTTACATGAACAATGTTGATAACTCAAGTTTACGTACGTTATATATATCAGAACTCATTCACATGAACAATGTTGATAACACAAGTTTACGTACATTATAAATATCCGAACTCATTTACATGAACAATGTTGATAACACAAGTTTACGTACGTTATATATATCAGAACTCATTTACATGAACAATGTTGATAACACCAGTTTACGTACGTTATATATATCAGAACTCATTTACATCAACAATGTTGATAACACAAGTTTACGTACGTTATATATATCAGAACTCATTTACATGAACAATGTTGATAAGAACAGTTTACGTACGTTAAATATATCAGAACTCATTTACATGAACAATGTTGATAACACAAGTTTACGTACGTTATATATATCAGAACTCATTTACATGAACAATGTTGATAACACCAGTTTACGTACCTTATATATATCAGAACTCATTTACATGAACAATGTTGATAACACCAGTTTACGTACGTTATATATATCAGAACTGGAATTTTTAGTGGTAAATAAAAGTACGTTAGTTTTGAAAATCCGTCCCGAATTAACTTAATGATAATGTATATAGGGCTTTTCCCATTATTGGGACAGCAGGACATTGGACTGGCAGGCCACGGCCTACATGTAGAGCACTATTATAAAGGTCAAGATATTTGACAACACTAATGTCTATCCCAAAAGAGATACTAAATAAATGTCATTGACAGTTGGGGATGCATGTCATAGCGGAGACCGGACGTGACCTATATTTCTTTGAAAATAGATCACAGCGAGACAAAATTTGAACATGATGTTAGAAGCACATAAGGAACAGTCTGGTGAAGTTTGGTGAAAATCCTACGAGAAAAAAGCAAGATACGCATCTCGAAGCGGAGACAAGACTTGACATATATTTCGTCGAAAATAGGTCACAGCGACCCGAAATTGTGCAGGAGATGTTAGAGCCACATAATGAACATTCTGGTGGGGGTTGGTGCAAATCCTGCAAGTAATGAAGAAGATATTAAGAAACGAAAATCGGACGCATGGACGAACGGACTAACAAACGGACGGACGGACGAATTGACACATATACACACGGACGACATTGTGATCGCGAAGTCGAGATCCGTAAACGGGCTCGACAAAAATCTCAGGTAACTTCAGTAAGATTTAATGTTGTGTGTTATAACGTTTAGGGCGTCTTAATTTAGATTTGTACAACTAATTAAATATATCTTTTGATTGAAATTAGAACAAAATATTCCCTAATCTAACATGGTTTATGAAAATACTCAATGCTGATTTGCTTTTGAGCAGTTTTTGAAAAAGCTATCAAGACCTCTGACGTCACATTCTTTATCCGTTTATAACGTCATTTTAAACTATTGTCAAAGTCGAAAAACATCCAAAACAACGATTACGTTATTTTAGGGCAACGTTAAGTTCGAACAACACATTGAACTTGTTAGAATCACGATAAAGCTGTATATTTTCTTCGTTTGGTGCTGAGAGATGGACGTACAATGTAAGTTGCGAGAATGTGTTTGTATTATGTTCATTCTCTCGAAAATGTGTGAATAAAATACATAACAATCCATGTCAAATAAGAAATAAAATATTTCCAGCGGGTTTATATTGTGCGAGATCAAAACCTGGTGTTTGGGACTTGAAACTCATCGAAACCGCGGGCCTACGGCCCTTGGTATCGATGTTCTTCAAGTCCCGCCCACCAGGTTTTTATCTGGGACAATAAAAACTCGCTGGAAATATTTTATTTCTTAATCAAAAGTGTGTGTTTGAAAAGTCCAAAACTTTGGCAGAAACAAGAGCCACAATCAATAGTTTAAATAGACATACTTATATGACAATAATAAAGAGGTCCAAGAAGACCTGAATCGCTTTACTTGTCAACATGACTCTTCTTACAACCTAAATTACAACCTACGTTTTCTGTCAAGTGGTTTGAATTTTCAATGAATACGCAATGTCCTCCCTTTATGACTGAGGAATTGTTTTATCGTCAAGAAGCTAAGCAAGATATTGGGGCGATACAACAACTAGTAAATGATGTCAATAGTTATTATTGAAACAATACTATATGATTTATGACACTTCAAAGAAAAGCCTATACTTATCTGGCGGAGCACAAACCAGGGTTCAGTGTTGTTAAATTCTATTGAATTTGACTCGGGAGGAACCATTTGGTAAATCGCAATATCTCGATTTGCAAAACAACAATAACAATAACAAAAACAACAAAACAACAATAACAAAACACATAGATAAATATTAGCTCAAGGCACACACACATGAGATGTAATTCAGACGGATGTTAAGAGGAAGAGGTAATTAAAATATGCATTTCATTAACATGTTATTGACAGTGGTCATTTTAAATGACGCGCATCAAAGAAAATGTCTCAAAATGATTTACCTCTTGACCATTGTTGTCAAGTTCATTTGAAAAATTCCTGTTGCCATGGCAACCATTTTTGCATTAGCAGATATACATAGTTTAATGAACCTCAACAATTCAACAAGCTGGTTTTGGAGACGATATTTTGAAGTTTGCATATATGTTTCATTTTCATTATGTCTCAAGGAAAAGGCAATATCCAGAAAAAACAACAACAGTGTAGTCAAGCTGTCAAGTTTCATTGAAATTGTTCTAGCGGGTTTAAAGAAGACGTTGATGTTTGTAACAACGTTTTAAAGGTAAAGTTCCGCTAAAGGTAACACTTTCAACGCTAAAGGTAACAACCTCCGCTAAAGGTAACAATTACATCTACCGCTAAAGGTAACAGTGCTTACGCCACAGGAGACACAGTAACTAACAAGAACCCGTTTACTAAATTGCATTGAAACTGAAGATGTTGAAAAAACATTGTAAAGCCGAAGAGTCTATACTCCGAGGACGTTAAAGAACCATAGGAATCTGTTCGATAATAAGAATAGGGATTCCTATGTATCATTCCCCTCTCTCTGGGGCGGCTCTAAATAACATATACCGTGTTGATGAGCCTTTTACAATATTCAATTCAATTCAATTACCTTTAATGGAGGTTGTTACCTTTAGCGTTGAAATTGTTACCTTTAGCGGCGGATGTTACCTTTAGTGTTGTTACAATGTTTTTGCTATATACAAATCTCTATATAAACTTCGTGTGACATCGACAGTGGATACTCTTGACGAGAACATACTTGAAACGGTTCCATAAAGCAACATGCACGTGAAATTTACTTAGTATTCACCAAGTGTATGGATGATGCATCAACGAAAAAATGTACATCTGGAACGGTACCATCGAAGGAACATTGTAGTCAATAAATAATTGAAATGTATGAAATTTGTTTGAGATAAAACAACTCTTTAAAATATTAACTATGTAACGGTGTTAACTTCGCATTGCATTTTTTGAAAGAGTCACATCTTCAAACTGCCTAACATATGGATTTACCACTAGTGATTAAATCAGATGCAAACTATATGTTCTTGATAGGCAACACTGCAAATATATATAATAAGCAAGGGCAACAACTCGGTTGTATAAATACATCACTAAAGACTCGTCCAATATCATTGAAGCAAAATTCAACATAAATGACCAAACACTAAACAAGATAAAACACGTTGATGTTGGCATTATCAAGGTAATTTTGTATTACTCTACAAACTCAGGGAAATTCAAAATAATTAAGTCACTAGTTATTCTATTTTACAGTTTCAAGGGCAATAACTCTCATATCGAACATATTAACTTTCTAAATGATACAAACACTTATACCACACATTATTTACTAAACTTGTATTTAAACAAGCAGAACTATTCTTATTTTACGTAATCAAGAACCAAGGGCAGTAACTATGTATCCATGAATTAACATAACGCCAGTACTTGATTTCTTGCAGATCCGTGTTTAGCATGGAAAGCGTGATCTTACACATGGGGGAAGATACAAGTCAGGCGCTGATATAAGCAAGGCAGTTGCATGACACCACTGTGTAAATAAACATGCAAAAACGTTAGTAGATCTAGTTGGCGGCATCAACGCGCAGAATATAAATGGTATGCAAGAAAAAAATCAATCAAGGGTATCCGGTTCAGATAGGGAAATTCCAACACTCGATATAATTGTTTTAATCGGAACCTCGGCAGAGCCTCGGTCCGAAAAAACAATTTTACCGAGTGTTGGATCGCACCAACATCCGGCATGCAGGAAAACATGCAAAACGTTAGTAGCTGGCGGCGTCAATGCACAACATGTCTCTGTTATGCAAGAAAAAGAATCTATCATGGGTATTCGGTTCAGATAGGGAATTCCAACTCTCGGTATACGTGTTTTAATCGGAACTTCGGACTTATACCTCGGGTTGGAATTCCTATCTTCACCAGATACCCTTGAACGATTCTTATAATCTCCATCGGGACTATATTTACTATAAGAATCGTTCATGGATATCCGGTGAAGATAGGAATTCCAACAGCTTTCACAAAGGCATTCAATTTTGCAATATGAGCAGCACTGACAGCCAATTAGTGAGCTGTCTTTTTCAAATCCATACACAGACAACATGTTATTTCGTAAGCATGACGACGCATTTCGACAGTAATTAATAATGTCCACTTATACCAGGGAGATTTTTTGCAATATCACGATTGTTGTAATATAAAGTAGCCTTGGCACTTTGACCCCTACGACCAGACCGTCCAACCTCCTGTAAGTATTGTGCAACATTCCTAGGGGGATAAGTATGTATGACTCGAGTTACATTTTCTGGATCAAATCCCATTACTGCAATTGAAGTTGTTAGAATAAGATGTATCCTAGGATTCTCTTTCCCAAGTTCTTATATTGTCGTGGTTATGACGTCTTCATCCTGACCAGAGCAAATTTCTCTGTACAATGACTGATGGATGTTGTGTATTCCAAACAAGGTATTGAGATAACACAATGCTTTACTCATGTAAAATACTGGAATAAACATTAATGTTACAGGTGTAGATTCTTTTTTGTCGAACAATTCATCACACACTTGAACAACAATATTTTCATATTCACCTCCGACATCTTCACATGACTCTTTCTTAATTTTTTCTAGGAAGATGTTTGGCCTGTCTGGGCTGCTTTCAATGACCGCAAAGTTCTCTAGGCACAGCTGTTTGGAATAGCACGTTTGTGCTCCACTGTAAGTGCACCGCTTAAGGCAACCACTGGTACATTTGGGGGAAAAGCTTTAATAGTGCCAAGTTTCTTGAAGGCTGTCCTGAACTTGTCTCCCCTGTTTTGAAAAAGAAAATGAATGACTAAGATTAAGAACAAAAAAAGGCTTTCTGTTATGCACCCATCCTATAGCTAGGGACTGACAATTATAAAAAATAATAATTATTTAATGGACAGTAATCAAACAATTGTTCAAGCTCCCTTGTCCCCCCACATACCTGTTTTCAGTCGCAATTAGTGCAGAACTTTAAACATTGTATGTAGTATTATCTGCTTGAAGCAGGGGTATCATTGGATAGCATCCGACTCATTGTTGCCAGGTTTTGAACCTATAGATTATGTCACTGTCTACGCCTAAACGCAAATTGTTTGTTTCCCATTTCCCTACCGACCCTGTTTTAGCCCCCTACACCTAAAGTTTTTACTCTACACAAACAAAAAGTTAAATAAAATAGTTTCCTGCATACATACTAGTCAAAGAATTTAGATATTTGTTCACTAGCCCGAATTATTATATAACTATTACAATTTTCATAAGCTTGACTACGGTATATAACATTCCGAGATTTCTACTAGCCCAAATTAATATTTACTAGTTTTTCACCTTCGGGCAAGTGCTAATTTCACACACTGTACCTACCCTGTTTTTGTTTTTTACATGAAATAGGAAACAAACAGTTTTTTTAGTCCGGCCCTGTTCATAAAACAAAGGGATGAACAGAAACCTTGCATGGATATACGTGACAATTTTTTTAGTATTTTTTTTTAAAATAAGTTTTAAACTGAAAATTACAATCCAGTCTATGCAGTTTAATGTCTGATATTCAATGATAAATACATCAAGATTAACGTGCGTCCCTTTAAAAAAGTTCTTCACAGATAATGAATGTTATATTAAAAAAATATATATTTTTAAAATCTAGGTAGTAGGATAGTTTAATATAATATATGCTGAAGCGAAAAAGAAACGCAACACAGGAATTTCCACTATATATTGTATACAGATACTGCACACTGAATTCCACATAATATTCCAAAGAAATCCCAAGATATTTTGTAAAATAAAAGTTGTAGTAAGTTAGAGAAAGGACACAACTGTGATGTTGTAGATGTTTTAATCACAGTACACTTTGTAACAAGAAATTCATAAATGTTGAAGTTCCTCTTTGAAAAAGTGAGCCATTTCAGTACTGTATTTAACGTAAAGAGTTTGAAAAATTGTGCATCCTAAGTTTTTACACATGCTTGAACCAAACGCGTACTCTGTCAATAATGAAACTTTGAAGGAATACTAATTGCTGTGTAATGTGCTGTTTTAGTCTTTTTTTTCGAAAGGAAAGGTCTTATGTTGCTTATGTAGCCATGTACATGTACCATTAAATTAACAGCAGCATATTGTACATACAATATACAGCGGAAATTCCAGAGTTGCGTTTCTTTTTCGTTTCAGTATATATACTAATACACTGTATTAATATAAATATAAGATATAACCGTATTCATAGTTTCGCACACTTGGGCGATATGTATACACACAATCATGTATAGGGTTGAACGTTGCTTTTAGAAATCTTTCAGTTATCATTACAGTGTCTTTTTGTAGAGTGAGCTCACACAAACCTTGATCTGCCCTTATTGCACATTTTATGGGTCATCGCAATTTGGTTTCCATTGGAGCCCAGAATTTGCAGAAGACAAAATTACCCACGCAACACTTTACAACATACTACCGGTATAAAGAAACCAATTCCCAAATTTAGTTGAGCAAGGCTACATAAACTCTCTTATTCTTCGAATAGTCGAACTAAAAATACACTTTTAATTAATGTTAAAAATCAAAATAACAACAGTTTAGAAAATGAAATACACATGAGAAAATGCACATAAAACACATTTATATCAATTACAATTATTTCACTGATTAAAATAAAATAATATGGCATAATAAACAAGACAGGAGAGAATAAAATCATGCTGAAACAAATTATTCTATGTTCTAGGCCTGAAACTCGGGTTAAAATGCAAACGTTTGTGTACATGTAGTTCACAGGATTATCAACTAACCAATGACTGATCGGTTAGTGGGTTAGTGGTAACCGATCGATTGTAAATAATTAAATTTCAACCGATTGCCCATCACTACCACCCAGTCAAAATATACCCACGCCTTGCCGACCAGTTGAGTCTTAGAACTACATGTACTCTTTATATATGTTGAAAATTGAGCAAAGGAGCCTCTCTTCGAGGGTGTCATAAAAGGTGGTATATGTACGCGGTGATTTCCCCCTGCAACTTTGACCGGCCTCATCGGCTACTTAGTTTAGTACTCACGCCAGTAAGGAGATACTAGTACTATTTTTATGAAGTCTTTATAGTTTCACACGGTTGTGGGGTCCTTGGCCAGGGATGACCTTATAACCTCCCATGTGACAAACGGATGCTCTAGCACAAGGCTATGATACATGCAGGCTAGAAATTACCTCATCTGTCGGCCGTTTGAAGCATGTTGAAGAGTAATAGAAATTATAATGTTAGAAATCGTAGGACGAGCTCATGGAATCAAGTATTCTTTCCCTCTGTATGGAGCAGCTCTAAATATCCTAAATGTATTGATGAGCCATTTAACAAATCAATTATTGTATACATTTGAGATGTTACATTGTTACATTGTACAGTAGCCTAATAAATTGGCTCCTATGCATTTTTTTTTTATTATTCTGACGTTCTATATAACTGCATGATGATGCTCGCCAGTACGAACAATTTCAAAAGAGCATTAAACGTGTATTTTAACACACTACATTGTACAGCAGGCAGGCAATTTCTATAATTCATTAATTTTGTATTTAATAGATAGTGATGGGCATTCGGTTGAAATTTACAATCAATCATCGGTTACAATCGGTTGGATGTAACCGATCAATCATCGGTTATAATCGGTTAGTCAATATGAAGTATAACATATTATGTATGTTAATCTGAGTTTGAGGCCTTAAAGGGACACATGGCAATCTTGAAGTGTTTGAAATGGGTGTCTTGACTTCTATATCCAGGATCATGTTTACTTTTATACATAAATAACAAGAAATATCACTGTAAGTGATAAATGCCCGAAGTGTCCTTTGACCTCTATGTATGACCTTGACATTGAAGCCATGGACCTGGATTTTGTGCACGACACGTCGTTTGGTTGTGGTGAGCACTTGTGCCAAGTTATTTAAAAGTCCGTCCAGGCATGCAAAAGCTATTGACAATCACGATTTGACCTTTGACCTCTAAGTGTGACCTTGATCTTGGGGCCACAAACCTGGATTTTGGCGCGACACATCATCTTGTTGTGGTGAGCACTTGTGCCAAGTTATTTGAAATCCCTCTATGAATGCCAGAGTTATTGACCGGACACAATTTGACTTTTGACCTCCAAGTGTGACCTTGACCTTGAATACCTGGGTTTTGCGCGACACATCGTCTTGTTATGGTTATCACTTGTGCCAAGTTATTTAAAAATCCCTGCTGGGGTTGTGACGTTACGGTCCGGACACGAAATTGCGAACCTGTTTTTGACCTATGAACTGCAAGTGTGACCTTGATCTTTGAGGTACGGACCTGGGTTTTGCGCGCGACACATCGTCTTCTTATGGTGATCACTTGTGCCAAGTAATTTAAAAATCCCTGAAAGGGTTGTGACGTTACGGTCGGACACGAAATTGCGTACCTGTTTTAGACCTATGAACTTAAAGTGTGACCTTGACCTTTGAGGTACGAACCTGGGTTTTGCGCGCGACACATTGTCTTGTTATGGTGATCACTTGTGCCAAGTTAATCGCAAATCCATGCAGGGGTTTTGAAGGTACAGTCCGGACACGAACTGCGGAATGACGGAATCCGGACAGACAGACAGATGGACGGTGCGAATACTTTATACTTTTTCGGGGGCAAACAAATTTAAGTATTCATTTTTTCGTCATACATGTATTTTACTTTAAGTTTTAATATATGAATATCGAAATTGAATAAAATGCATATACAATTTGCTTATTACTCATTCTTATAATTAATATTAATGATACAAAATAAAATGTAAGTTATCCAGAAAAAACTTAAGCATGTATTTTTTCCTGTCTTGCTTCTAACACAATTGTCATTTCGTCAACAAAATAATTCTAACTGATATAACTGTGTTCATGTGTGTATATATGCTCATTTTCACAAGTGTTGTCTCCTGGATACTTATGTTTATTTCTATTTTGAACATTAATTAAAGAGAATTTTTACATTTAACCGATGATCGATTATAGACTTTCATAATCGATCATCAGTATTGGATGCCCAAGTAACCAATGATCGGTTATAATCGATTAATCGATACATCACTAGTATTACATGAGCTTAGCTGTTACAACCCTGTCGTGTGCACTCATCCAGAATGGAATTTACTATATATCGGTACAGTAGTAGCATCGAGTAGCAACCAAGGTCATATGTACTTACTCTGCAAATGGGGTCATTGTCATCATGTAGCTTGAGGAAGAAAACCAGTGTGTGAGGGAATAAGCTGTAGTGCATAAAATACACATATCTGGACGAACGGCAAGACAATATTTGATATATATGATATAGAGGTGCATCTATAAACGTCCGTATATAAAAAAGGACCCCGTCAAATAAATGGGACTATTTTAGAATAAGCCCCTACTTGCATCGACTCATTTATTTGAAGTCTTTGGGTGCTTTGTTTTTTTACATACGGACGTTTATAGATGCATCCTAGACGGAGGACGACACATATCAAAAATGGTCTTTCTGTTCGTAGACGTGTATTTTACAAAATGTATGCACTACAACTTGCTATACATGTCAGTAACATGTATGGAGTCCTCCTAATTAACAAAAATATGATACCATCTTTCGATTATATGGCATTCATCGATCTAGTGATGCAACAATCCTGCTGTTAAATCTCTCATCTGACAGAAGGCCTTGACCCTTCACAGTGTTGAATAAGGCTTCTGGATGACAGAGTACCACAGAATATTTTCCAAGCTTTACATGTTCCAAGCTGACATCCGCTTCAATATCTATAATCTCTTCCTCGGAATCAGTTGTAGCCACTACCTTTGTACAAACATTGAGCCGGCATGCACTTATGGAGTGCCTTCTAAAATCTTCTAACTGATCCTTATGAATACTATTCAGAGGCGACACAACAAGCACTTGTAGTTGTACTGGATTATCGGTATTAGAACCCAAAACCTGTGGTAATAGATGGTAAATCAAGCTTTTACCATACCCTACAGGCAGGCTTACTAACAAATCACCTTTCCCATCTTTTAGATAATTGAAAGCCTCCACCTGTTTACTTTTCAGCTGAAAATATGTTTGTACTTTTCTACTATTCTGTCAAGAGCGTCCATATTGAAATACGCTATATGCTAAATTGTATAACATTTAACGTTTAGTAATGTTTGGGAAGTTTTAACATTGAGCGGAATTTTAACATTTAGCGGTGCTACACAGAGTTAGAAAACGTACAAATACAGTTCATATTGGATTATAGCAAAAAGTTACAGTACATACACATGAGGTATCATTAATGACTATCAGGGACAGTCGTTTGAACATATGAATATTTAGTCATGTTTAAGTAATGATGTGTAAGATGCAACATGTCGTCGAAATGTATGCCGTGCTATATCGCTAATAAATATAACCGTGTGTATTGCCGTAATAGTCAAATTCGAAAAGTATGTTTAAGGTAACATCATATACACATAGGGCAACACTAAAGACAATTTTATTATAGCACGAATCACTCGTTTTCGTGTTAAATATTGTGTTCTTTTTGTTTTTTAAAAATGTGTGAACGTGAAATAAGCTTCCCAGAACAACTACAGTAATGACTGATGCAATACTGATAAAACCTCTGGAGTCGTCTTTAGATGTAACAGCGTCATTGATGTTACTCAATTTTACAATAACACAAGTGATCCATATGAAAATAATAAGTGGTTTTCTTTTGTTTTAAAGCAGGTGTCAGGCGTGCCAAATCTCCGGATAAAATCCGGATTTTTCAGTCGCTCTCCGGATCTCCGGATTTAAGTGTACAATCTCCGAATTTTTCCATCTAAACAAAATGTTCATGCTTTAACAGCTATACTTTCACAGTTTATCAGCTATTTCCCGAATTGTTCCTGTTACGCTCCCTAGTCAGAGGAATATATACAAGTGTCGAATCAGTGGGGGTCATCTGTTAATGCATTGACTGAATATACAATTAACACCTAATAAGGACACAGTTAGTTCCTTCAGTGGCATTAAGACATGCATTATGCAGCAATATCTGTGATTTTTTTAATTTGGTCAACCTAACTGAAATAGCGAGTGTGCGGAACTAGCAGCTCCTTGTTTGTGGTACCACTATAACAGCTGCTGATGTGTACGATGATTATAATTTGTAGAGGTGACTTTTTATTTGCATTTAGCAAACATTACTATGTTAATTTATTATTTTCTATAACTATCAAACAATGCATCCACTTGTATCAATTGCATAAATAATTTAATTTTGCGCTTTAAAAAAATAGTGTGGTAATCAAATCGCACGCTCCAAATTTCCATTTAAAATGTTCTTCGCGCGTTAAAATCTTAAATTTTAAAATTCTTAGTATTTTGTGTTAAAGGTTTTGGCAGGCCTGTGGTAAAATCTTCATGAATCAGAATATTCCATCCAATCAAGGTGCTAGAATTGTTGTTGTAAGCCTCCACCAGCTAATTGATGATCTAGGTGGCCCTATTGCTAAATGATGCATGGAGGAAGTCTGAGACAGAAATCAATTAGGCAGGTGAATTATGAGAAATTTTATGAGTTTGTTAGCATGATTCTGTCTGGAGAGTTTAATCTTGATCGATTGTGAATCAGGTACACTGTTGGAATTTCTCAGACATTTATGTAGGATACAGTTTCAAAACATTAAAAGCCAAACTCAGACAATGATGACCTGGCACTTTGGACAAAGCTGAACAATTTGTGTATTTGTATGCACCGCCATGAAAGTGGAGCGAGCATAAATAAATAATACTTTTCCGTTCATCCAATTGCCCATCCGTACAAAACATTTACATTCAAGTTTTCCATTCACTAATTTGTATGATTGACAGCCCTAAAGGAAGGCATTGGTGTCCATGAACAGTTCTTTTTTGAAGACATGCCTTTTTATAGACCCAGACCATCATTCCAAAGAGGCAGCACATACCAAAAAGAATATCATGGGCCTACACACATGTCAGATAATGTTACTGTAATGAGCTATTCCGGTAAAAAGTGGAATGTGAAACAATAATTTCCCCCGAAGGTCCGCAAAGAACAGGTGCCATAAATGTGTTGCCTAATACCTTTACTTACAAAACTTTACAACCACAATTTGATAGCATGCTTCACATACTTTACAAAAAGCAATTACTTGAATAATCTGAACTTCCTTCATTACACAATTATTAAAGTTGATATGGGATCGATGTGACCTTTCTAAGAATACAAATCACTTCTGCACATCCACCTCAATCTTGGAAAAAAATCACCAGGGTTCGAATTTAGCACTCGTAACTCACAATGTATCGCAACTCGCCCTTTGCGAGTTTTGGATATATGAAAATGCGAGTTAAAATTGCAACAGCTGGCACAATTTTGCGAGCTGCTTTCAAGTTCCTATTTTTAGTACGCACAATATAGACAGTGTCGCATTTTATCGATCTCACGCACCGTTGTTACGCACCGTTGTTTTACGTACACAATAATGGAAATCATCGATACTGTCCAGCACATTTTTGTCAGCTGCTAATATGTCCGAAAACCAACAACAATGTTTTATTTTGCAAAAAATAGCTCTGGCAAAATAAACTTAAAGTATTGTTTAACCACTTATAGGATATGTTGTCTGCTTTTTAATTTAGTATTTTGGCTGTTACTTGTGATACGCAGGCTTCATAACCGCTGCTCCCAACTAAATTCCATTATGTTTATTTCGCTCTTCGGGGCATTTAATTTTATTAGATACTGGGACCATACGCAGTACGACATGGGGAAGCCATGAACCCCATGTCCACCGCCATATGCATGCCATCTTCGGGATGGTTAAAATTGTGTACTATTGATTTTATTAATATTGAGTTCTGCTCAACCCGGGGCTAGAGGGCGTGAGCGGTAGCTAGCATATTTCACTACCGCTCATGAACAGTCTCAATCAAACCGAGACTGCAATATTTCGTATGTGTCGTGCTCGGCCGTTTCCAAAGGTTCATTATCATATTCTTTTTTTAAATGATTTCATAGTAATGGCCAGTAGATTTCCAGCATGGCGAGCTGAAATTGTATGCACTGGCCAACATTTTAATTTCTACCTCGGATCAAACACAGCTCTTTGCTATTGGAGGCATAGTGGTTTAATGACAGAGCGCTTGCCTTGCAAGAGAAAGGTTGCATGTTCAAGACTTCGCTTTGGAACATTGTTCTTGTGACCTTGAGCGATAAACCTGCTGTCGTTGCTTGGTCTTTGGATGGGTATGTAAACCAGTCACTTCCAAGTTCTGGAGGATGTTGAAAACCATAGGAATCCTTATAGGATTCCTCTGTAATCCTCTGTCTTTCTCTGGGTCTGCTCTAAATATGTGATTGCGTACAAGTGTTTATTTATCCTTGCTGTATTGCACTGGGCATTTTAGCAAGCAAACCTCTGTTTAAATTCTCATCTGAAAAACTGGTAAGGTAGGAAATACCTTTTAAGTATTTTGATAACCCAAGTTAACCATTACGTCGCTGCCTGTATTTAAATAACGTAAATAATGAGCTGATGTAATAACCTCTTTAATCCACTCAGAACCTAGGACATTACAAGTTTTGTTTCAATTCATTTTTAAATAGATAAAAAAAAAAGCATTTTCACAAGGATCTTAGTAAAGGGTTAACTGTCCACTTCGATATGTAAAGAAAGGTATGCTTGCATTCTTGTTAAGAATGATTATACCTTCATGTTCAGACAATATTGTGTAAACAACATTTTAACCCATAAACCACATACTAAACATAAAGATACATAGAGGCAATGAACCTAAACACCGTGTAAAGTGTCATTCAATGTAAATTTCTGGGTGCTATAATTCTAACCATTAAATCTTTTTTAAAAGATAGTAAACACTTTCCTTTATTTGACTTACATCATAACTTTAGATAAAAGATTATAGGTCAGCGCATACATCCGAAATAATTTCAATTTTTGAAAGAGAAAAATGTCCAAGTCGAAGACTGTGTGGTGGAAATGTGTGTACTGCATACAATGCATGACTGTTTTAACGATATTAAAATAATTCTGATTTGCAATCTCAAGGATGCAAAAGGACAAACGAATAATCTGTAATCAGTATATGGAAAAAAGATACACAACGAGGTATAACAACCATACTGTATATCTGTATATAGAAAAAGAGCGCTGATACGACATTGTTGCTCTAATACCTCCATAATGAAGGGTTTGAAGGACGTCATAGTAGGAGGGATGAACAAGAACTAAAGCCTTGAATATGGAAAGAGGTTGAAACCGTTCAGGCACCTTAAATCAAGTGCACATGTTTATCTCAAGTGCACATAAGCTTGTAAGAACATGTTTTTTTCAACTGAAAATAAAAATGTACAATTTGTATACTGTTGTAGCAACACAGAATCAGTCACGTTGAACGTTTTGTCAGACCTGGCTATTTCATTCTAGCTTGGTAATGGAATTATGTTTAACGGCTCATCAACACAGGCGATCCGTCAAACAATTTTGTATAATACAGACAGGACACTTATGTTTTATAAACAGCTTTCACCACTGCCAGAGGATTCGGTAACAAAAAAAAATCCTACCTACCTACCCTACAGACTTTATACTTTTTGGGTCGTTTTTAAGTATGATCTGGGAATCCGGGAAACCTGCTTTACTTTTATAAACAGACTACTTTGATTCTTTAACGTCCTCCGAGGATAAGACTCTGATACATGGGACCACCCAGTTTATGACCCCATTAGATGAGGCTAAGAGAAAATGTTTGTGCCGGTGAGGGTTGAACCCAGATCGTACACTTTCAAGTCCACCGTGCTATCCATTCGGGGCTGGGGATTGGTATTTCACCAACAAAGGTTATTCCTGATCATCCCAATAGTTGTTGTACATCCGTCACCATAAGTAAATGTAGTTCACTTTACCAATACCTGACCCTTGATCTGACAGTATAACAGACCCTGTAATAATATACCTGGCTTTATATCTCATTACTGTCAACAACATCAACATTTTAATATTTACCTCCTCTACATCAAGTGTGACCAACATCATGTATACAGTTTAAGTTACTGAATTCCTCTCTCACCTGTCACCATACGTCATTAGGCGCAGTTGACTCATGATGTTTAATGATTTTACCTTTGAAATGGTATTTACGCATTAAAACTTTACCTTCATCAATTAACTATTTATGACTGTTGATGCATGCATATGTATCAATTTCACTACGAGTCCCAAACTTTATTTATTTTTTACTGAATCAATGATGTACATAAGAATAATGAAACTGTCTACAGCCAGGAGTTGGCAAATATTACAGCACGGCCTTTTTACCCTTCTTTGCTGCGGCCTGTTCCGCTTCCCCACCCAAAATTTCTTTTAAAATCATGCAGATTTCCCCATTTTGGAAATTTCATTCCCCATTTATGGATTTCTTTCCCCAATTAAGGGCAAAGACCCCTTTCCCATTACTAGTAAAAATGCCCTGTACAGATACTCTATACTCCCCACCCCACCCCTACTTCCCATGACTGAAGTGGTCTATATATATATAGCATACATTTAAAATATACAACGACCCATTAGAAGTAAAAAGAGCCATATCACTAAATATTAAATATGCACTTGGTGCCTTATACCTTTAAGGCGTCGGAATAATTGTTTCAAGGAATGGAATGTAGGTGTGACTGAAATGGATGTCATCCCTGGTTTCACTACTGCTGTGCCCTACTGTCATAAACCATGTTTTCTAATATCTCCACACTGCAGCATTTCTGACTGATGACAAATGACTTTTGAAAGCATTCCTACCAGTAAGTTTTCACAGATTTTTAGCACGATTTTTTAACATGACATTTTCATTTATGTTTCAGGAATGCTCTCTATATTGAGCGCATCCGTGGTCGAGGGGTTAATGACGTTGCGTTGTAAACCTTCTCGCCTCTCACCGCTGCAGGTTCGATTCCCACTGGGAGCTCGACTTGTGAGGAAGTGTCGATTCTTATGTTCTGCGGGAGGTGTACAGTACTGGTTCTACCCAGGAAAGGTGGGTGGTCTGCCTCCACCACAAACAAATTGACCATCATAATATTATATAACCTTACTGATGATGAAAATGATGTAAAACACCATACAAACACATTTATATGCAATGTGAGTATGCTAGCAATTTATTAACACTTGAACTAAATGAAGAACATCCTCTTGAGAAAATAGATACTGAGTGTGTGTCTCTAAGTGTAGCATACTGTATTCTGCGATAATTTAGTGTAATGCGTCAACATTATACGTCGGTTTTGACTGTCTAAGTGTGGCAGACAGGTATCCGATAGATAGTATAGTGTAGTGTGTCAACATGATACGTCGGATGTGATTCATACTACCTTTAGACATACCAATACCTTTTGGACAACTGTCACATACCGACAACAACATCAGCTGACAGTCATGTACTTGCATGAATATTAATATGAAAAGGTGGCTTCATGAAATCTAATATTTCACACTCTAAAGCAGACAGACAAGAATTAATGTCCTTGTTTAGAAGAAGTTATACTGTTTGCCCTGCCCTGACTGGCACTATTTTTGTATTGTTATTCAGAAACATTTAAAATCATTAATTAGGGACAAGGCAATATTTATCGGGGGGTTGGGACCGGTGCAAATAAAAATGTTATTTAAAAAAAATGTACGTCCCATGGCAAGCAAACGAAAAAAAAGGTATCGTCCCATGGTTTGTCGCGACAAAAAAAGTACCTGTCCCATGCCATTTTGCACCATTCCCAATGGCTAGATAAATATTGCCTGGTCCATAAGCACCCTCCTTACCAAACGAGGTTTGCTGCAACTTTGCAGCGAACAATTTTGTTCACCATAACAATTCTTAATTGTTCACCAATGTTCGCCACTAGCGGTGATATTGCCGCAAACATTATCTTAATCTTTGGCGAATTTGCCGCAAAGTCGCCAAAAAGCTATGCATTCGCCAGAAATATTTATTTATTTGGAACTTTCACCATAATATCACCACAAACTTACTTGCATGTTTTTTTGTTCGCGACACATTTTACCAATCCGTTTATTTTTTTATTGCACGCCATAACATCACCACAACCTTTTAAATTCAGATTTGCCGTTTGTTTATTCACAGAACATCACGACAAACTTTTCCATTCTGATCTGCTATATCTGAAGAACTCTGTTCGCAAAACTTAAGACTTTATACAGAATTTTATTATTTCCATCTACTTTGCATTTTAGCCAACTGTAATTCTTTTCATGGAACCTTATTTTTAAACATTTATTTAATTGTGTTCATTGCAAGAACATTTTTAAATACCAAACACCATGATAACTCCAACATTTAAAACCAGAACAATTAAAATTGTATCCCAAGTGCAAAATAATATGGTCAGTATGACCTCAATAGGTAGATGTGTGTATATATACGTTTTTTAGTTTGTCTGGTGTTGCCTATTGGACTGCTACAGTTAGTGACATGTCTATGAAAATGGGAGTAATGCAGAAATGACAGTGCTCAAAATCTCCATGAAAATGAGAGTAATGCAGAAATGACAGTGCTCAACATCTCCATGAAAATGAGAGTAATGCAGAAATGACAGTGCTCAACATCTCCATGAAAATGAGAGTAATGCAAAAATGACAGTGCTCGACATCTCCATGAAAACGGGAGTAAAGCAGAAATGATAGCATTCGACATCTTCATAAAAATGGGAGTAATGCAGAAATGACAGTGCTCGACATCTCCATGAAAATGGGAATAATGCAAACATGACAGCGCTCGACATCTTCATAAAAATGGGAGTAATGCAGAAATGACTGCACTCGACATCTCCATGAAAATGTGAGTAATGCAGAAATGGCAACACTCGACAACTCCATGAAAATTAGAGTAATGACAGTACGCAACAGTGCTCGATATCTCCATGAAAATGAGAGTAATGCAGAAATGAAAGTGCTCGACATCTCTATGCAAATGAGAGTAATGCAGAAGTGACAACGCCGATATCTCCATGAAAATTGGAGTAATGCAGAAATGACAGTGCTCGACATCTCCATGCAAATGAGAGTAATGCAGAATTGACAGTGCTCGACATCTCCATTAAAATGGGAATAATGCGGAATGACAGCGCTCGACATCTCCATAAAATGGGAGTAATGTAGAAATGACAGCACTCAACATCTCCATGAAAATGGGAGTAATGCAAAAATTACAGCGTTCGACATCTTTATAAAAATGGGAGTAATGCAGAAATGACAGTGCTCAAATTTTATTGAATAATGAATCTCGAATTGTTGTTTTTCGATATTTAAAACTTATTTGATGAAAAACGAATCTCGAGTTGTTTTGTTTTTCGATATTCAAAACTTTATTTGATGAATAACGAATCTCCACTTTTTTGTTTTTCGATATTCAAAACCTATTTGTTGAATAACGACTCTCGAGTTTTTTTGTTTTTCAATATTCAAAACTTTATTTGTTGACTAACGTATCAAGCTTTTTTTGTTTTTCAATATTAAAAACTTATTTGTTGAATAACGAATCTCGAGTTTTTGTGTTTCGATATTCAAAATTTATTTGTTGAATAACGAATCTCGAGTTTTTTGTTTTCCAATATCCAAAATTTATTTTTGAAAAGCGAATCTCGAGTTTTCTGTTTTTCTATATTCAAAAATTATTTGTTGAATAACGAATCTCGAGTTTTTTTTTTTTTGATATTCAAAACTTTTATTTAATGAATAACATGTCTCGAGTTTTTTGTTTTTCGATATTCAAAACTTAATTGTTCGATAACAAATCTCGAGTTTGTTGCTTTTTGATATCGAATGTCGAATATCGAATAGCATGCTAACTTCTGGCCGCTCGTATACGATATAACATAACTTATATTTTGTAATTAAGTTAAATAGCTGTTACTGAATATGCTCAGCAAATCTAATGATTTCTTTGATATAACAAATATGACATGAACAAAAGTGTGCATTATAAATTTGCTGCATCCGTATTTTTGAAAAAGGGGAGAGAATGAGATCTGAAACAAACATCTTGAGTTATTAATAACAGCAAAATATAAATGAAGGCAATATTTCTTGTAAATTGTCGTTTAAGGCTATAGTAGACTATCGAGGGTTATATGCAGTTTTGGTTTTACTATTTGTCTCTTTCATGATTTCAGGGAACATAACATAATTTCAATACTTTGAAATTTATCAAATTTATGAAAAATTCTAGTTCGAAACAGTAGTTGCAGGCATTGTAATGTTTTCCTCCTGTTAAACAAGTTTTAAAACTTTATTTTGAGAATAAAATAACTTGCGATTTGGGGCAAAACATAAACATTGGCAAATAATAGCGAAACAATTTTTTTTTACCGAACACATCTGTACTTGGTTTGTGATATACAGCAACAATTACTATTCATTGTTTTAGATCAACGATTTGAAGAATATAAGAGATCGCATGTAATCACCCCGGCGTCGGCGTCAGTGTCCGCGTCCCAATCAACATCGAGCTCTGCGCGTAATCTGTGTTTACAGGTCTATATCTTTTTAACTTATTGTCATAGCTCAACTAAATTTGATCATGAGCTTCCTTAAAGTATTATCTTACGGGTAACAGAAGTAATGTTGCTTCCTATACCCCATGGGCTCCCATGGAACACAAATTATGATAGCCCTTAAAATGTGCAGGGTCCCATTTCACATCGAAATTAACGTGTGCATTTGACAACTCGAGCTTCCAGTGGGATTCGAACCCGCAGCTCTGAGAGACGAGCGAGTTATAGACGTAAACGGCCATGGACGCGCTCAAAAACTGATATTAAACAATTGCTAATCATTAACCCTATGTAGTCTCTCTATGGTCGCTCCCGTGATTTGCATTATTGTCATAGGCATTTAACCATATATATATATATATATATATATATATACACATTTGTACCTCCCGTCATCCGTAAGAATCGGCACTTTCTCATTGCATGGTGCAATGTATTACTTTTGCGCAATATAACCTGAGTCACATAATGCGTCGACCATTTGTCACATAACGCGTTAGGTCACATGACACGTTAGGTCTCATGACACGTTCTGACTTTCGACGCATTATTTATAGTCATACACTGCGTCGTATATAGCTATTTCATTATTTTGGCCTACAACTCCTATTGCTATATTCGAACGGATGATAAAACCTTACCTTTTTTAAAGAACTGTCTTAGAGACATTCAAAAATGACCAGCAGATTGGAGGGTAATGTGATGCTTTCGGCATCTAATATTTCACTGAAGGTTGCCACCCCTAGAGTGGCAATAAAGAAATTTTACTTCTTTTGCGAATATACTCTCAGTACAAATGTATCCATAAAAATGCAAATTTCAGTCAAAACATCCCAAATCAACATGTTTTATGATGGAAATATAATATGTTGATGTTTTATGGGGTTTTGTTATGATTTGGGTAATTTAATCCAATCAGAATATACCTTACAATCTGACTATATGCCCTAATGGACCCTATACTTTTTTCACCCAATCAGAAGCCCCAAATCGATTGTGGTATCTGACCAGAAGAATAATCAAAGATCAGATATATCAGAGATTTCAGAAAGGTCACAAGTACTGTTAAACGCATTATGAGAGATTAGATAAGAAGATGCGTTAACAAAAATAGCCGATCACGGTGTAACGTTTGCAGGACGCATCCAACCAAAAAAAAAGAAGAAGCTTTTAAAACAACAACTGACAGAATATATAAAAGTAGATATACTAAAACGAACAAGAAACGCAACTCGGGAATTAAAAAAAAAATGCAGAATGGGCCTGGAACCTTCTCATCTGCAGAGAACTGCAGAGTTGCTTCAAATTATGTTGAAAACATGACAATTGGTTTACATGTTTATTTCTCAGTCTCTAATACAGAACTACTTGAATATACTGGATAGATAGGTAATCACATAATAAGCCCCGCATGCTGGTGTGGCTATAGATATACATTACATTCCTCCTCAATTTAAATTATTTGTTGCATGTAATACATAGAGTAAAATAATTATACTGTCAACATTTGGTTTGTAACACATAAAGTCCATTATCAGTTTATCAACGCAGGGTAATTGTTTCTGACATTTTCACACTAGAACTTTCCTAATTGTTTCTATATCTCGCTGATGGTCGGATGTTTATCCGGTTTCTTAAGTTCCGCTTATCTCCATTGTCATTTTCCACATTTTCCAGACTTTGTTTTCCACACAAAACATATGGTCTCACCTGACTCACATTTCTGTAACGGAATTCTCCATTATCAGCTTTTAGCTTTAAAGCAGTGCCCTTTTGCCGCACAACTTTGTAAACTGTGTTTTCCCAATTTGGGCTAGTTTTTGTTTTCTCACGTTTTTT
This sequence comes from Cyrtodaria siliqua, assembly GCA_037043455.1. Taxonomy (NCBI): domain Eukaryota; kingdom Metazoa; phylum Mollusca; class Bivalvia; order Adapedonta; family Hiatellidae; genus Cyrtodaria; species Cyrtodaria siliqua. The sequence goes on along the minus strand of JAWPHD010013911.1, from coordinate 1,464 downwards.
AATCAAAACAGATTGACCCACAGAGTAACTTTTGTATCCTAACATTTTTTGTTTGTTTGCATAGTATTGAATTCTCTGTTTATTTATTTTGTCAACATGCCTTAAACGTTTGTTTCTCATAACCTTATTTGGCTGAGGGACTTTGGTTTTCATATCTCTGTTAAACATAAGCCTACCTGGACTAAAACCAGTTGTACATTGCTCAGTTGTCCTATAATGTAGCAAGAAAGTTTGCAATTCAACTCGCCAATTTTTGTTTTGTGCAATGGCAGTTTTTACACACTTTTTTTAAACTTTTGTTAAAGTTTTCCACAAGACCATTGCTACGCGCCCATTACGCTGAAATCCTAGCATGTTTGATTCCTAGCTCTTCCAAAAATGTTTCAAATTCACCACTCACTAAATTTGGAGCATTGTCGGTCTTAATTTGGACTGGGTTACCGAACATGGAGAACCATTTCCTTATCTGATTAATTATTGACTGGCTAGAGGTAGATTTCATTATTTCTACGAGTGGATACCTTGTATAATAGTCAATCAGAACTAATAGGTATTCATCGTTTCCTATCGGACCAAACAAATCTAGTCCTAGGTCTTGCCAAGGTCCTGTCGGTAAGTCAGTCGTAGTTACCGGAGGTTCGTCTGTCGGGTTAGAAACCATTTGGCAAACATGACACGTTCTTATCATGTCTTCAACTTGTTTGTCTAATTCTGGAAACCAAACTTTTTCTCTGATTAGCCTTTTTGTTTTGATCACACCCATGTGTCACTCATGCGCGGCGCTAAGCACACGTGTTTGTAGTTTTTCTGGTATCACCAACTTATTGCCTTTCAGGATTAATGAATCCTTCACTGTTATCTCATTTCTGACTTGATAATAAGGTCGCAAATTTTCTGATTTTCCCACCTGTTAGTTTGAATGCAAGTACGGACTTTTTGTAGGATTGGGTCAGATTTCGAAATTTGCTGTATTTCCTCTAATGTGACAGCTATGGGAACACAAGCTTTGGCCAGAAACTTTAAGACCCAATTTTGAATTCTCGGAGGGGCCTCATGAACACTTGAAAATATTCTTTCAAGGGTCACTTACGACTTCAAATTCCATTCCCCAGAGATACACATGGAATCTCTGTATAGCAAAAAGTACAGAGAGTGCCTCACGTTCCGTCTGTGAGTACCGTCTCTCTACGTCCGTCAGTGTTCTACTAGCATATGCTACCGGTCTAAACTCGCCATTTGACTGTTTCTGATTGAGAATTGCTCCAAGACCTACTGGAACCCATCCACAATAAGCTGAGTTTCAACCTCAGGATCATAATAAGCCATGACCTGAGTACTGGACAAAACTTCTTTTAGTTTTACAAATGCCCTTTGAATTGCCTCATTTGCTTGACGCATATCCAGACAAATCCTAACATCTTAATTTTTTGTTTTTGGGATTGGTACCAAATTTGATACCCATGG
>JAWPHD010013910.1:0-64881 GCA_037043455.1 Cyrtodaria siliqua | reverse complement strand
CTTAAACCCCTTGCGATCAAAAAAGCCATTGTGCCTACACATCATTTCAGACACAGTTAGCTACGCTGCAGCTGAAAAGGACAGTAATATTTATGTATTGTACAAATGAAATTGTTTTGATTTTAAAGAAACAAACCCTCCAAATAACAGAAAAAATGCACTACAAAACCATCAAAACTCGAGCCAGGTGTTCAGGTTATGTAATAATGTATATGTGCCAATTAAAAGTATGAGTTTATTATTATTATTTTTTAAATAACCATGATTGAATACGCGTAAAATGAATTGAATTCGATGCTCCAGTTTTGGGGTTTGGCCTGGCTTGTTAAAGCTGTTTATATTGTGTCTATAGAGTTTGGATTCTCAAAACAGATAATTTATATATATGTTGTAAAAGTTGGCTGTTGTTGGTGGGATAGCTACTTTGATAAATACGGATGTATAATAACAAGTGGAGGAAATGTGGTTATTGTATCTTAGAAACTATATAAGGGTCTACATATTGACTACACAACAAGCACCTCTTACTGCATGTAGGTAACATTAATTGAGCCTATGATCTGTTTATTGACAGGCTACCCGGCAATGTCTATGTACCTCAACCAGACGGGCAGACCAATTCTGTTTTCCTGTGAATGGCCATATGGAGAGCTGCAGCAGAATCTTAGTGTGAGTGATAACCAGATACTTCTCTCACATGTTCTTACCAATCTAAACATGTCCACCAGTTTTAGACTTTTCAATTCTAGACATTTTGCACTAGTTCTATACATTTTTCAACATTTCTAGACATTTTAATTGCACTAGTTCTGTACATTTATCACCATTTCTAGGAATTTCTCACCAATTCTAGTAGAGCCTCATTCTTTCTAATGTAACAAGAGGGCCTGTGGACGCTCTACTGGCTAAAACAGCTCTTATAGATTTAGATAGATATAGCTAGATATAGCTCTCTTCTCCTATAGTAAATCTACAGGAGAAGAGAGCTATATCTAGCTATATCTATCTTGATTTGTTGAAAAATGCTATATTGTAGTTTCCTTTGTAAAAAAAAAAAAAATAAAAAAAAATACAAAGGAAACTACAATATAGCATTTTTCAAAGGAAACTACAATATAGCATTTTTCAACAAATCAAGGGCCATAACTCTGTTATTACTAACAAGATCTAGCTGGTTTTCGAAATTGTTCAAGATTTCATTGATATACCGCGCTACGCACAACTAGGCATCATACTGAGGCTTCCTGCCAAATTTCGTAGAAATCGAACAAGCCGTTTAAGAGGAGTAGCGCCGACAAGAAATTAAAAAAATATATATCAAAGGGCCATAACTCCGTCAAAAATCAGCAAACTGGAACAAAAGCGTGATATGCACAACTAGACATCTAACTGATGCTTCCTGCCAAGTTTCGTTGAAATTCAACAAGGCATTTAGGATGAGTAGCGCCGGCAAGAAATTTTAAAGTAAGTGTCAAGTAATTAAAAAGATAATGAAAAAAATTTAAAAAAAAAAAAGAATTCAAATCGATCCAAAAAAATAAAAATGAAAGAGTTTTAAAAATGAAAAATAAAAAAAAAATTCAAAAAAATTCAAAAAAATAAATTGAAATTTTAAAACCAAAAAAAACAACAAAACTGTTACCCCCAGGGCACGTCCAAATTTGACACAAGGGTCACCATTTGAACAAACTTGGTAGAGGATCATAAGCTTATAGCAAATGCAAAATATTAAACCTCTGGCTCTTGCAGTCTCAGAGAAAAAGATTTTTTAAGTTTTTCCCTATACATGTCTATGTAAAACTGTGACCCCCGGGGCGGAGCTAGATGTGACCCCAGGGACACCATTTGAACAAAATTGGTAAAGGACCATAAGCTTATAGCAACAGCAAAATATTAAACCTCTGGTTCTTGCAGTTTCAGAAGAAGATTTTTTAAGTTTTCCCTATACATGTCTATGTAAAACATGTGACCCTTCGGGCGGGGCCAAATTTGACCCTGGGGTCACCATTTGAACAAACTTAGTAGAGGACCATAAGCTGATGCTACATGTAATACATGAGAGCTCTGTGCCATGTGGTTCCAGAGAAGAATTTTTTCAGTTTTTCCCTATACAAGCCTATGTAAAACTGTGACCCCGGGGTGCGGCCAAATGTGACCCCTGGGTCACCATTTGAACAAACTTTGTAGAGGACCACAAGCTTATAGCAAATGCAAAATATTAAACCTCTGGCTCTTGCAGTTTCAGAGAAGAAGATTTTTTAAGTTTTTCCCTATACATGTCTATGTAAAACATGTGACCCTTGGGGCGGGGCTAAATGTGACAGAAGGGTCACCATTTGAACAAACTTGGTAAAGGACCATAAGCTTATAGTAAATGCAAAATATCAAACCTCTGGCTGTTGTAGTTTCCGAGAAGAAGATTTTTAAAAAAAAAATCCTATATTAGTCTATGTAAAACTGTGACCCCTGGGGCGGGACAAATTTGACCCCAGGGTCACCATTTGAACAAACTTAGTAGAGGACCATAAGCTGATGCTACATGTAATACATGAGAGGTCTGTGCCTTGTGGTTTCAGAGAAGAAGATTTTTTAAAAAAAAATCCTATATGTCTATATGCAAAACATGCAAAACCTCAATATACAAACTTTGGACCCCCTTGCACGGCCATTTTTGACCCCGGGGACTTTATTTGAACAAACTTGATAGTCTAGGCGTTGGCGATTCATTTTATGCAGGCAAATCCCAAAATAGAAGCGTCAAATTAAGAGTTACCAATGTAAGTTTGCCGTTATTTTTAAAGATTGATGTAAGTTCTTTATCCATGTTTCAGTCGGACTATGGACCAGTGCGTCAATATTGTAATGTTTGGCGGAACTATTGGGATGTCGGCGACGACTTCAGCAGCATAAAGGGTATTATCGATAATTATGCCCAAAACAACGCCTTGTACCAGAAATATACGGGTCCCGGGGGATTTTTTGACCCAGATATGGTGAGTAGTAAGGTTAAATGCGGAAGCACCAAGTTGCTGTATTTGGTACCTGCATTTTCTTAAGTGATTTGTTTGTTTGTTTGGTGTTTAACATAATTTTCAGCACATTTTAGGTTATATATGATGGGTCGAATTTGTGGTGGGGGTAGACCACCCACTTATTCACGAGAAGAACCAGTACTGTATCCGTATAAATCGACACTTTCTCACTAACAAGTTGAGCTCCCAGTGGGATTCAAACCTGCGGTGAGCGACGAGAAAGCTTACAATGCAACTGGTGGGTGTAAACAGATTTTAAAAACAAGTGCTGTTTAGATGATACGTGATCAACTAATGATTAACGATATGTAATTAAACTGGAAATATATGAGTCTAATAACATTTGCCTTTTGAAAAAAAAGGTGAAACATACATTTCACTTTGTTAGTCCTCCTGCATCTAGCATGTGGCGGACGCTTCCATTTCTTGATATTTCTTGATCAAACTTTCAATAAATACACTTTATGACAATGGTCATGTGATCTTAATAATATGTCAAGGTCACAGTCAAGGTTAAATTCTGGGTTCAGTGGTCACTTGTTTAAGAGAAAGCAAGCTATTCTACTCGCTCAGGTATCAGCGTCGCTCAACCTTTTACATTGAGCTCACATCTCAGAATTTGCTTTAAAGGGACACATGGCAATCTTGAGTTTTATTCAAACGTTAAAATTTGCTCCTCAATTTACTTATCCTGCGTCATTTTGACTTTAAAACTGCTTGCATATAATTAAATAAAAAATTGAGATTTCAACTTTCTTCACTATTTTACCAAATTTTTAAATATATTACTGGTGCAATATTATAAAACGTTAGCTTTGAACTATTGTAACAATTAATATTAATGATTGAACAATTGCAAGTTAAGAGGAAAACTAACGGGACGCTGTGAGTTTTTAAAAAATCAAAATTGCCATGTGTCCCTTTAAGGAATTCAATGAAACACATGTATTCACTTTCAGAAGATAATGTCCTGTAGACAAGTGCCAGAACACTGTTATGAATTTTAACAGAATTATTCCCTCTTTTCAACTTAGAATTTTAAAATATTATATTTTTCATCATTACTCCAAATCTCTGTAAACGAATTCAATAAAACTTGACATATTAATAGGAACCCATGCAGACAAGGTCCACAACCCTGTTTTGCATTTAAGCAGAATTATGCCCCTTTTTTTTTACTTAAGACTTTTATTAATTATAACTCAGAATTCCCTTTAAAAAATTCAATGAAACTTCACATATGTATTCACTGTCATGACAAGAACTTGTAGAGACAAATGCTGTAAGTCTGTTGGGGCCGCCTTTAATCAGTATTAATTGCCTTTTTCAACTTAATTTCCCAATATATGATCAAGGTTTTGAAAGTCGAGCTTGCTGTCCTCTGACAGCACTTGTTGTGTCACCTGTGCAGCATGGCTGACACTTAGGGATCACTTTATCCGTCGTCCGTGTCCGTCGTCACACTTTAATCTCCTTAGGGATCACTTTGTCCATCGTCGTCCTTCCGTCCGTCAGTCAAACTTTAACCTTCAACCTAACCTAGGCCATAACTTGAAAAGTATTTGACCTATATTAATGAAACTGTATAAACTGAAACACACCAGTCCTTTATCTTAACCCAAAGAATGTTGTCACACAGGTCCAATAACTCTGACTTTCATTTTTTCAGTGTTATGCATCCTTTCATATAATATTAACCTGCAACCTAACCAAGCTCACGTCAGGCGAGACAAGTGTTCCGTAGAACACCCTTCTAGTTTTCTATGCGAACTTAGCCATATCACACACAAATTTAAAATAAAATATGTATTATGACTTATCGAATATATGTAATTCAGTGACAAGAGTTCAATTCATTATTGCATGTGTAAAATATTTGAAATTTTTTGAAAATGAAGTCACATGTTATGTTTCAACCAATGAAATAACGTTAAACACAGATATGCTAATGAGGTTGGAATTATTATTTTCCCCAGGTAATAGTCGGTGGGTTCGGCATGAGTCACTACCAGCAGAAGGCCCAGATTGCCATGTGGGCGATGTTCTCCGCGCCAATCATGATGTCAAATGATTTACGAGACATCCCCGACCAGGCGAAACAACTCCTCCTCAATCCCTATATCATCGCTGTCGATCAGGACCCCCTGGGTGTCATGGCAACCAGGTTATGGGAGGTAGGACTAGAATTGAATCCTATATGTGCCTATTGCCAAATTGACATAAATCACATATAAAGCTTAATTTGAACATATCTGTCAAATCTTCCATCATAATAGACAAAAATAATAAAGGAAAGCAAAAATATAATTAATAAACATGACATATATTAAATGACAGATTCCCTTCAGATAAGGAACTGAATAATAATAAATCCTTAATCTGATTGCACCAATAATGTCACAGGTCATGTGACATTCACCTGATTTTAAAAATGGGTGAAATTAGGAGTTTGTTCTCTAGATGTTGTTATTAATTAAATTAACTATTGTAAAGAAACCAATGATTGTGCATTTGGACAAATTGTGTATTTTTATAAAAATATTTAAAAAGAATTGCTTAAAAGTATGTCATGAGTTCACCTTTAGCTTGTAATTGTATTGTAAGCCATGTAAATTACATAGAGATTGTTTTACTGCTGGGTTTGATTATATGGAAATCCTTCACACGATGGTAGGTGTGTGATGCTGAAAACAGAACATGCCTGATGGATTTCTTTATAATCGAACCCATCAGATAAATAATCTATTACATAATAAATCCAAAATATTTCGCATTGTTGATCGTTCTCATCAAATGGCGTTGAAGTTATCAACACTTTGTTGATGCCAGAACTCAAAGTCACTGCTAGTTATTTTTGTGTTTGGAGTTAGGTAATAGTAATAGTGATTATGAATTTTCTTTCACTGTTCCAGAGAAATGTAATATACATGCTTTTTTTTACTCCACAGTTCAGTGGATTACAACTGTGGGTGAAGCCCATTTCCCCACAGGGTAGTGTGGCAATTGTCTTTCTGAATACCAACAACTTTTCAAGCGGAACCCCTTTATCGTCAGCGGGAGGAGAACTCGGAATGACGGATCCGAGGGGATATAACGTCACGGAGGTGTTCGAGGGAAAGAGTTTAGGTGTGTTTATGCCAGAGACTAAACTGAATATACGGGTATTTCCAAACGACGTGTACATGATAGTGTGTAAAATTTTGCCTTAGACTGATGGTTATAATGGTATGGTTGTGAATACATGCAGGTTTATGATAGTTAGGTGCACTATTTATGGTGATAATAAAACTGATGTCATGGGCGTAGCGTGGCCTGTTTTAAACATACTCGTAATACGAGGAGCGAAGCGCCAAGTGAGGGTGGGTTTGGGAGCAGGTGTCCACCATTCACAAGAGGGGTTGCGGGGGCCTCCTAAGAAATACAATCAAAATGGTGCTCATACAAGTGATATTATCAGGGAATATATACATTTTATGCTTGCAAAAATTGGGAATTTTCCACCCTTACCCCACGCTCCCCTCTGATTTTTATTGCATTTTTCAACCTTTCAGTGTTTTTTTTATACCACTGCTTTCACATTTTTGCCCTGTCTCGTCGCGGCGCGTCCTGCAACACATTTTCGTCCTGTCTCGTCGCGGCGCGTCCTGCAACACATTTTTGTCCTGTCTCGTCGCGGCGCGTCCTGCAACACATTTTTGTCCTGTCTCGTCGCGTCCCGTAACACATTTTTGTTTCTTGCATTCCTCAAACAGTTTTGAATGGGTTGTTCCCAGACTTCATATTCACATAACAACTGATCAAAAAGCGGGGGTATTTATCACCTTCAGTGATGGTTCTCGTTTTTTTCCAAGTTACTCCCGGGAGTAAGGGAATATGCCACGCTGCGCCCCTGGATGTCTTTATTTGAATCAGTGTACAAGTGATGTGTATGTGAAATATTTAACTAACTTCTGAGATTATTTTGAATGATTTGATGAAAATCTGTAATGGAAATTAAATGGCTCCAGCTAGTGAAGTATTATAAGAATCTACTATGGGTATATGTGACAGATAGAGAATTTCATCCCTAGGTTTCAAACAAAACAGTTATACTGATGGATGGAATTCCGTATCTGTAGAAGGTACCCATGATCATTTCTCTTATTACTTTGTGGCATCCATAAAATATTTTATTTGTTTATTTTACAAAATGACGTCATGCAATTTTTAACATTAAGATGTCATTGTCGATATGCGTGACTTTTGTCTGCCGTCATGTGTAAGATCAAATTTTCCGGCACATGTGTAAAATGCGATATCCTAATTTTTCTCTGGTATGATCGAAAAAAGCAATGTTCCCTAATCAAAAAAGTTGTAAAGCATGTGAGAGATTCAGAGTGTATGGTTACAGCTCAGGTTTTACAAGATCTGATATAACAACTGTATTGAAGGAAAACAGTGATAAGAGATAAAATCTTGTTTTGGGTGATAGATGTTCATTTTCTGTTATTGCATTGCTCAAAATCAAATAGTTGTTTGCTTTTAATTCTTGTGTCATGTGACTAGCATTGCTGACATGTAGGGATCACTTTGTCCAGTCTCTGTTCCTCAAATTCAGGTTAAGGAGGGGCCAGACTCGTATAAAACAATTATGATAACTCTCCTAAAGGATTGCGTCAGTCTAATGTAGTGAAATGAAAGGAGATTCAAATACAGTTTCCCGCTGATTTTAGCTGGCATAACCCATTTTTTAGGTTGAAACATTACATTTTCATAACCGTTGCCATTTAAAAGGGGTGGGGACTTACGTCAGCTCATCTGATGCATGTTGTCGTTCATTTTGCGTCATCGGTGTTGTTTCCGCCATTGGCACTGGCATGTCAAAAAAAAAAAGCGGTCAAGGCAATAAACATGTTTTGGGGATGTACATGTATATATATTATTATACATTTACAGATGTACAGATTTTTTTGAAATGTACATATTTTTGATAGTTTTCTATTAAGATTTACTGTTAAGTTATAATTCACATTTTTTGTTTCTTGTTTATGACTTTTGATGTCTTATGTACAAGAAATCAATCTTTTCTGTAAAAAAAATTGAAATCCACAAAATGTTTAATATTAAAACTTAAAAATACATTAGTACATTAAGACATCAATGTTGCTATATTAATTGTCATGATATATACATCTTCTGTACTAAATGAAATACTCATTTCATGCGACATTTTTTATATGTTTACTGTTACTACTGTACATAAACATGTAATCCTGTGTTACTTCCCTTGTTATAGACAATCATGATTTTAAAGGGACACATGACAATTTTAAAGAAACTAACATGCCAAATAACGGCAAAATTACACTACAAAACTGTTTATCAATACTCTATCTCATATAATAATGAATATGTACCGAGTAAAAGTAGAGGATGTTTTACGGGTTCTTAAAATACCCATATTTGAATATGTGTAAAATGTTGGTAACTCTTTAATTCAATGCTCTGGTTTTGGATTTTGACCTGGCTGGTTAAAGCCATTTATATTGTGTCTAGAGTTTGGATTCTCAAAATATGTAAGTTATATACCTCATCGTCAGTAAGTTGAGAAACGGTGTACATATGCTGTAAAATTTGGCTGTTGGATGGCGGGATACATACTTTAAAGAATTAAGCGCAAATACAAATTTATGTTTACAATTTCTTTCTTGATTTAAAGCTTTAACTAAGTAAATTAGTTAAAATTGATATAATATATTTTTCTTCGTTAATTTACAGAAGTTTAAAATTAGTCAATTTATAATGCCTCATATTTAACAATAAGACCTAATTATGCTCAATTGATATGAACGCCCTGTGTGGTTCTGGGGGCCCCGTTTGGTTACGGGGCAAAGAATAGGGCCACTGCAGATCCCATTGGAGGGAAAGGCAGAGGGGTAGAACCCCCCAAATTCATGTTCATTTTATCATTTTTTGTTTATGCTCATTAAAGGTCTTCATCATGACCCCTGCATTGTTTCAGGTGCCATCTCGCTCATATCACTAGAGCAGTGGCAGAAAAACTATTACGTCGCTCCAGCGTAAATGGAGTGTCTACAATAGAATTTGCAGCAACTCTACAGTTCAGGGTGAGAAGGTTCTAGACCCGTTCTCCATATTTTATCTCGATGTACATGGAGGATGAGCCTGGCATGTTCATTTCCTGTTAGGCGCCAAATAACCTTTCATGTGTTGGTGCGCCGTCAAACCCCAATCAATTGTTTAAAACAGGGTTTTATGTGAACCTAGAATTTATCATGTTATCTACAATCTAGGGTAATAAGAAAGAAATGAATGAATATTACTAAGGCGTATTCTGATGTATGGTATGTTTTATATGTTTTGTGTGCTGAACTCTCCTGGGTTAGCTATGCATGCATAACTAACTGCATGACGAACTACAGACATAAATGTAATCATTTCTATACAGTATACCTAGTTAGCTGTCACATAACATATCATACACAACAAGTTTAATAGGAAAGAATTATTTTTTAGTGCAACAAAGGCACCAATCAACACCTTGGGAATATTCATTCATTTCCTTTTTATTACCCTACATGTAGATACTAGATTAAATGATTGATTCTGTGTTCACATAAAACCATATGAGTTATAATTTTCATGTTAATTTAAATACATTCCACATATTATCAATGTTTAAAATGCACTATCCCATTTTGAACATGGGAAATATATTTATTAATAAACTACTCCACTGTTATAACAAGAGCTTGTGTTTTTCTTTTTGTTTAATAAAATCAAATTATTTAACAGCTGGGATAGATTATAGGGAAATCCTTCTAGAGATGGTAGACGTGTGGGGAGAGTGAGTGAAAAGCAAAAAATGCCTACCATCGAGTGAAGGATTTCCCAATAATCGAAACCAGCAGTTAAATAATCTATTAATGATTTTTACTGAAATGATTCGCTTTGTTGAATGTCGATATAACTTGATGCCATGGCTCAATATCACAGTTAGTTAATTTTGTATTTGGAGTTATTAATACTTGGTAATTATGAATATTCTTTCACTGAGAAATCCCAATCTTTCACCCATAGAATTGTAATTAATTAATTTTCAGCAAATGAAATATAAACATGTTGCCAAGAAAAATGTACTTTATTGATCATGACCGTCTCCAAATTCTAGACGGGCTCAAAGTTACCTGTACGCAAAGTACGCAGTTGCGTACACATTGTCCCAAATATTGAAAACATTAAAAAGTCCAATAAAGCAATAAAAACAATAGGTAAACAATATGAATTTCAGAGACAAAATCAGCCTCATTTTGTTGCGGAAATGCCTCCAGATTGCACCACAGACGGTCTAGGAAAAAAACAATTTTGGGGAGCATGCCCCCGGACCCCACTAGACTGTTTGCGTACACATTCTAAAGTCCCTAGCTATGCCCCTGCTAGGTATATACTTGTTTAACTCTGGTTTGTTAGCTGGTAACTGTTAATTCTAACTCCAGTGTTGGGGTTTGACCTTTAAAATTGTTTATATTTTGTCTATAGAATTAGATTTCTCAAAATATGTATGTTATATATATTCCGCATCATCAGTGGGTTTAGAAATGGTGTAAATATGTTGTAAAATTTGGCTGTTGTTGGAGCTTTATTTTAAAGCAATACAATCTACAGCATAGATTCCAACTTGAGAAGCTATGCCAAATAAGTAGTTTCAATACCTGATGTGTAAACTGATGTACTTATTAAGAATCCTCTGAACGTTGTGCTATTTAAAACCAACAAAGTTATAATGTGCTGGGCCAAATAGTTTATTTATAGCACAGGTATTCTTTATGTAAACTTTTTACTGATGGGTATGTTTTAATTTAGTTGTTTCAATTAACGCATGGGTACTTCGGGTCATTTAATGCAAATATGACGGTATATTTATACCTGATACTTCACACAAAATTTGTGTCATCTCAGTTAATGTTGAGAAAAAACATACTGCAGCTTTCATACAGTGCAATACATAATCATGGTACAACTTAGTTTATAGTGGGGGTATGTTAGTCTCCACCAAAGGGTGACAACACTAGTGAGTTTACAGTGGGGATATGTTAGTCTCCACCAATTGGTGACAACTCTAGTGAGTTTACAGTGGGGGTATGTTAGTCTCCACCAATGGGTGACAACTCTAGTGAGTTTACAGCGAGGGTATGTTAGTCTCCACCAAAGGGTGACAACTCTAGTGAGTTTACAGCGGGGGTATATTTGTCTCCACCAAAGGGTGACAACTCTACTGAGTTTACAGCAGACAACTCTAGTGAGTTTATAGCAGGGGTATATAAGTCTCCATCAAAGGGTGACAACTCTAGTGAGTTTACAGTGGGGTATGTTAGTCTCCACCAAGGGTGACAACTCTAGTGAGTTTACAGCGGAAGTATGTTTGTCTCCACCAATGGGTGACAACTCTAGTGAGTTTACAGCGGGTGTATGTTAGTCTCCACCAAAGGGTGACAACTCTAGTGAGTTTACAGCGGGGGTATATTTGTCTCCACCAAAGGGAGACAACTCCAGTGAGTTTACATAGCGAGTTTACAGCGGGGGTATATTAGTCTCCACCAATGGGTGACAACTCTACTGAGTTTACAGCAGACAACTCTAGTGAGTTTATAGCAGGGGTATATAAGTCTCCATCAAAGGGTGACAACTCTAGTGAGTTTACTGTGGGGTATGTTAGTCTCCACCAAAGGGGGACAACTCTAGTGAGTTTACAGCAGAAGTATGTTAGTCTCCACCAATGGGTGACAACTCTAGTGAGTTTACAGTGGGGTATGTTAGTCTCCACCAAAGGGTGACAACTCTAGTGAGTTTATAGCGGGGTATGTTAGTCTCCACCAAAGGGTGCCAACGCTAGTGAGTTTATGACGAGGGTATATTAGTCTCAACCAAAGGGGGACAACTCTAGTCCCCCTAGACATTATAACCATTGTACACTTTACTACTAATAGTAATTTAAAACGATAAAACACTTAAAAAAATGCATTTTATATGTAATTTATTATATAATATATATATATTTACAAAAATATAATATATAGAAAGTGTAACATATTATTGTAGGAGTATTGAGGTATGAATTAAACACAGAACGGTAAATGTTCCGTGGTGAGCAAATTGTTAATAGATACATAATACACAATACTGTAAATGTTGGCTTTTTTAAATGAGTCATATATTATAAATTATTTACATGCAGCAATATATTTTAGGATAAACAAGTTTGAAGACAGAAAACATTTTTAATCATAAATTCAAGGTGTTCACAGTGAAAAAGATGCGCGGGCGGGCACCTGGGTAGAACCACCAGTTGGATAGCTTCCTCACATAAAGATTCATGATTCCATTAGGGATTGAACCCACTGAGGTGTAAGTGAATTCAAGTCAGCGACTCTAACCACTCGTCCACAGACACCTCAAATTAGGCAATTTGAAAAAACGATTTTGAAAAGCCACTTACAATTTACACATAACATACTGCATTACAGCTGTAAATGTATTGGGTGCGTTTTATTTTAAAATCCGTGTCTATAACACTCTCAGTCTTTTTCTCCTAATTGCAATCATTTATTTAAACATTTATTTAAAATCGTTTATTTATTTACATGTATAAACACCGTTTTCACCCAATTGATCATATCTCCGTTTAATTGGATTTGTTAGAAAGTTGACACACACATTTAATAAATTATAATTCTCTTCAAGGCCTCATCCATTAACGATCGACATCTTCGTTTTACCAGTATTCAATTACTTGTCAGTTTGTTCTAGACTATCAACCCCAGTCTTTCAGTTGAGACTACAATGAGGCCCCGTCTCACATTTGCAGGGCTGCATTTCTTGTGCTAGAAAGTATTTTACTGTCCATCAGATTTTCCCTTCCTTATTGAAGCACTGGTGTTGGTTGTCTATTTCACTGACCATAGTCAGTAAAGTCTAGTCATTTCTGTCATTCATAATTCCCTCTTCCTGAATGAGCCATTTCATTGACCGCAGACAGTTTATTATAATGTGTTTCATCATTCATAATTCCCTCTTTCTGAGAGAGTCATTTCATTAACCGCAGACAGATTATTATAATGTGTTCCATCATTTATAATTCCCTCTTCCTAAGAGAGTCATTTCATTAACCGCAGACAGATTATTATAATGTGTTTCATCATTTATAATTCCCTCTTCCTAAGAGAGTCATTTCATTAACCGCAGACAGATTATTATAATGTGTCCATCATTTATAATTCCCTCTTTATTGAGCGTTAGCAGTTTGAAGTCGTTTCTATCATTTATCTCCACCAAAGGGTGCCAGCTCTAGTGAGTATATAGCGGGGTATGTTAGTCTCCACAAAAGGGTCACAGCTCCAGTGAGTTTATAGCGGAAGTATGTTAGTCTCCACCAAAGGGTCACAACTCTAGTGAATTTATAGCGGGGTATGTTAGCCTCCACCAAAGGGTCACAACTCTAGTGAGTTTATAGCGGGGTATGTTAGTCTCCACCAAAGGGTGCCAACTCTAGTGAGTATATGAGGAGGGTATATTAGTCTCAACCAATGGGGGACAACTCTAGTCCCCCTAGACATAATAACCATTGTACACTTTACTACTAATGGTAATTTAAAACGATAAAACACCTAAAAAATGCATTTTATATGTAATTTATTATATATATAATATATATATATATTTACAAAAATATAATATATAAAAAGTGTAAAATATTATTGTAGGAGTTGATGTATGAATTAAACACAGAATGGTAAAAAATTTGCTCAGTGGTGAGAAAATACATAATACACAATACTGTAAACGTTAGCTTTGTTAAATGAGTCTCATATATTATAAATTATTTACATGTGGCAATATATTTTAGGATAAACAAGTTTGAAGACAGAAAACAGTTTTAATCATATATTCAATGTGTTCACAGTGAAAAAGATGCACGGGCGGGCACCTGGGTAGACTCCTAATTGAGTCATTTCACTGACCGTAGACAGTTCAATCTAGTCGTTCCATTATTTATAATTCCCTCTTCCTAAATGAGTCATTTCACTGACCGCAGACAGTTCAGTCTAGTCGTTCCATTATTTATAATTCCCTCTTCCTTAATGAGTCATTTCACTGACCGTAGACAGTTCAGTCTAGTCGTTCCATTATTTATAATTCCCTCTTCCTAAATGAGTCATTTCACTGACCGTAGACAGTTCAGTCTAGTCGTTCCATTATTTATAATTTCCTCTTCCTAAATGAGTCATTTCACTGACCATAGACAGTTCAGTCTAGTCGTTCCATTATTTATAATTCCCTCTTCCTAAATGAGCCATACCCTTCCTCTTGTTTCGGCTGCAGTGTCAGGTCGGCGTGATATTTACCGCTCCACAAGTCCTTGATGAACGCCCTCCTTGATGGCTCCAGAATCAACCGCTCTATGTTCTGTCCTGAAGAGAAGAAAAGTACAACAGATGATCCTTTATTCGAAGAAAGGTTAGTTTGAAGGATGGTCTTTACGTTAACGTGTGACGTCTAGAGACTCATTGACACCTCTGGGTTCTTCGGTATGTCCTTGTCTGGAGACTCATTGACACCTCTGGGTTCTTCGGTGTGTCCTTGTCTGGAGACTCACTGACACCTCTGGCTTCTTCGGTGTGTCCTTGGGCTTGGGCTAGCTTGTCCGTCAGATTGGGATGACAATCAGGGCGGCACCATGTATCGGAGAATATCCTTTGGAGAATATCCTCCGAAGAACCATGGGAATCTATTCGATAGTAAAAGTAGGGTAAGGTTCCGGGATTCTTGTATCATTTCCCTCCCTCTAATATTAACTAATATATCTTAGCGGGTTGTGTAATACATCTCATCAATAACTGGGAGAATTACGTAATTCACATAAGAAATAGCGTGGTCGGTCGTTTGTATTTTGGGGATATATATATAGCGATCTTCGCTTGCATCTGCCAGTTTGATTGAGACGCCGTTTTGAATTACCAGTTTGTGATATCACCTATATCATCACTGAATCGACTATGTGATATCACCATTTCAAATTAAAATGAGTGATATCACCTATATATATCACTGAAGCGAATACTAGTATGTGATATCACCATTTCATATTAAAATGAGTGATATCACCTATTTAAATCGGTGATATTACTTATTTGAATAGGTGATATAGCTGATTCGTTCTGAATGAGTGATATCACCTATTTGAATGACTGATACTACCCGTTGGAAAAGGTGATATGATTCATTCAAACATGTGATATCTGTAATTGAATCGGTGATATCACCAATTCGGAACACAGTAAAACAAACTAAAGGCAATATATAGGTGATATCACGAAAATGTGATATAACTTGTTCGAATATTTGATATCAAGCAATCATTTTGCGAATGTGTGATATCACATATTCGAATAGTGATAATCACCAATTAGAACATGTGATATCACAAAATGGCATTTAAAACGAAATCGGCACCCCGTACATTTGTATATCTGTCCGTATGTCTGTAGGCGGGATAACGTTAAAACGAGAATGACTCCTAATTTTCAAAAATTTCTTGGGGGAGGCCCCCCAAAACCCCACCGGCGGTCTCCCGCCCGCCCACACCTACCCCTCACTCGCAGCGTCGCTGCTCGGTTCACAGCTACGCTTCTCATATCTGGCGTACATTTCAAAATGCTCCAGGTACGCCCCTGATAATCATAAGGAGACGGTATGTCGCATACTAAAATCAGGCTCATACCATAATGTGTCCAGATCAATTGTCATAGGCACATAAAGTACTGTTTGAGAGGCTGGCTAGTGTGAGCTGAACCCCACGCGTTAATGTCATAATTGGGTTCAAGGTCATACGAAGGCAATTTAGAATGGATTCAGATCATATTATTTAACATGAAATACTCGTGCAACTCAACAAGAACGCGTGTTGCGTTGTTTATAGGTCATGTGAGTTAAATTACCTGTAATGTCATTGAGACTTCCTGCACATGCTTCTTCGTAATCGTCAGGTAAATAGTCTTCGGGTAGCAACGACATGTCTACTCTCTTGAACACAGACACCATGCTTTGGCCGTGCATAAACACCTGTAAGAAATAATAACGTATGACTATACAGACTATACAGACACCATCTATGTGACTATACAGACATCATCTATGACTATACAGACACCAGCTATGACTATACAGACACCATCTATGACTATACAGACACCATCTATGTGACTATACAGACACCATCTATGTGACTATACAGACACCATCTATGACTATACAGACACCATCTATGACTATACAGACACCATCTATGTGAAACACATCGATATATGGCTACACTCTTGTACACAAACACCATCTATGTCAAACACATACGGCTACAGTATTGTATGTCAAACACATACGGCTACAGTATTGTATGTCAAACACATACGGCTACAGTATTGTACACATACACCATTTATATCAAACACAGAGATATATGGCTACACTCTTGTACACAGACACTATCTATGTCAAACACATATGGCTACAGTATTGTACACATACACCATTTATATCAAACACAGCGATATCTGGCTACACTCTTGTACACAGACACCATCTATGTCAAACACAGAACATATGGCTACAGTATTATACACAGACATCATCTATGTCAAACACACAGACATTTATATATGCATGACTACAGTCTTGTACACAGACACCATCTATATCAAGTTTTTACACATATACATAATATTGGGCACAAACACCGTAGTAAGACCATGCATAACTTTAAACAAATAATAACATAAATGGCTATACGTCAAACATAGAGTACACAGACACCATCTATATCAAACACAGATACGTATGGCTACACTATTGCACACAAACACATCCAGTCTCCACGCAGAGTTATCGTTCCTTGCACTCACATATATCTCTGCTAACTACTAAATTACATGATTTTGGTAAAACCTGTTAAATTGGAATATGTTTGCCTGAAACTTATTTATTTCTTATGTAAACATAATTTTCAGAATATCTGCAAATTAGATGTTGCAAGATTTGAAATAAAGCATGAACACAATTTAGTTTTAATCGGGACTATTTTACTACACAAATAATACGTACTTAGGTCTCCTCAATCGAAACGCATATGTAAACATCGATAGCAGAAAATTACTAAAAAAAAATAACTCATAGAAATAAAAATTGAAATTATTTGATATTGGTCTATATTTTATCTTTGCAGATCACGCAAAAGGATTTATTATAAACATCGTCATAACTTTTTTGAATAATCACGTGACCTAACCGTTCGCCCTACTTCCTTTGACGTTGACAGAGTCAAATGAGGAACGAGTGTACTCTGGGTAGAGATTGTGGTAGAACTTGTTCTGTACGCCTCCGGCCATCCGTAAGATTTGACACAGTCGAGCGCATTCGAACCCGCAGCGGTGATAGGCGAGAAGTTTACAATGTAACTTCGTTAACCACTCGGCCACGGAGACGCCTTTGCGGCTTTAAGTATAGGTTATAATGTTTAGGTTATAGTTTATTTATTCGAATTTTAAGAAACTAACTTCAAAGGGAGCGATAGCGACAAAAAAAACACACTCTCGCTGCTCATTGAATGAAAGAGTTGCTTGAACTATAAAGTAATTGAGTGCTTTTTAAAAGCAGCCACCATTTGGTAAAGATGTAATGGTGCGAGCGTGATTCACATCGGCGACTACAGTTTAATTTTCCGCCACGTTTGCTTAATTAAAACATGAATCATACAAGGGAATATTTGTCAAAATAGATTTGTTTAAAAATACAAAAAAAATAACCACCCGTATAAATATGTTCCTGCAGGTATTTTCTACCTTATATACGTATAATAGGCCTAGTGATTTTAGAAGAGTTTTATTTTCGCTTTTCATGGTGATACCTTAATTGCGGCAATTACGCTAGCAAATACGCCATACACTTATTGTACTCTATTCTAGCGTGTATAAAGCAGTAGGACTATTTTAGGTCAGCCTAATCTGTTTACAGCTTAGTCTATACAAGGAACATTAATCGCTTATTTAGGATATTATCTGAACGTTGAACACAATCTCTCAAAAATAAAAATATATAATTGCCCGAGTTTTATTTTCGAAACCACCTTAATTTTTTGGGTCATTTGAGGTATAATTTGTGTGTGGAGTCTATACAATGCCACTGGTGCACCGTTTAAGGAGGGTCCCAAAGGGGTTTTGCGTGAAAACGTGATCGGGGTGTTTTTAAAAACGTGACACGTGAAACAAATAATATTTTTGCGTGATTGCGTGAAAATTATATCAGCGTGATCCGTGATTTTGGTCTTGGTAAAACGTGATCGCGTGATATGGTGACGTGAAACGTGAATTTTTAGTCCTTTTCAGTCTTTTTAGTGTCCCTCCTCCTCCCCGAGCCTCCCCCGAAATGCCAGAATGCTGTTGTCAATTTGAAAGCCTCAGAATACATCTGACGGCTCAAGTTTGTGTGTGATTGTGTGTGGTTTTGTTTTGTTGTTTTAACATTTAACGTGAAATGTGAAAGTTCTGCTATTTTCACGTGAAGACGTGATCCTTGTTTTTTACGTGATTTATCAAAAGTCTGTCCAGGTGTTCAGGTCATATACTAATGTATAAGTGTCGTATAGGATTTTTCACGGGTTCTTCAAATTAACGATTAAAATTATTTTTTCTTCAAATTTGTTGGGTGGGGGAGGTATATTATCACTCGAATACGTATTTTGGTTAAAAGGCTCGTTCTTCGAACTCGTTTTTTAACTGAATTACAATTTACACCGTTCTCGTGACACATTTTTCGTATCTGTCGATTATTTTCTTTATATTCTCGTCGGAACGTCAGTCCTTCATTTCTAAAAAAACAAACATTTGCACTGGAGTATAATATGTACCAAGTTAATGTTAATATTATACAATTATGGACTTTTCAGCTGTTATACATGATGTGATATGCACCAAAAAAATCATTATTTACCGAGGCGATAGCCGAGGTCAAAAATGATTTTTTGGTGCATATCAACATCATGTATAACAGCTGAAAAGTCCATAACTGTTTTATTATATAACCCTCAATTTATAATTATATAAAACAGGTCAATATCAAAAAACAATTATATAAAACAGGTCAATATCAAAAAAACAGGTCAATATCAAAAAAACAGGTCAATATCGCTAGATATTTTTTCTAAAAAATTACTTTTTAGCCAATGAAAACGCGTCTATTTATAGGTTATATAATAATTCACGTTACTGACTATAATTAAACTTTACGCTCATAAATAATATATATCTTTTTTTGTTATTTTAATATCAGTATATAGGTACCATACGCTTACCCGTATTTTCATCTTCTCTGGCAGTGCTGGTCTTAAAATATGTAACAAAACGTTGAAGATGGGACCCGTATTATAATGATGAAATTGCCTGATTGATACTGGCAGGGCTTTCTGAAAAATAAACCAGTAGGCATATCAATTCGAAGTGTCTTTAACACGACTATCAACATATAAGTTACCTATTTAGAGCCGCTCCCTGTGAGAGGATCGGATACACAGGAATTCTGCGGGATCATAACACTAGATATTCTGGTTCGTAAACATACCCGGATAATATAGTTCAGTCACTAGCCGGACAAAGCAGTGAGGGAGAGATGGGGATTAAACATGAGGTGAGAATGTTATAAGTGCAGTCTATAGATACGTGGCTATATATGTTTATTTCACTATTTTATATTTCATGGTGTTAATATATATAAAGTGTATGGATTATATTGTACATCATTTTATATCAAATGTGAGCGACTAATGTTTAAAGGGACACAAGGCAATCTTGGTTTTTGAAAGTGATTTAAGTGCCATAAAATAGGCTGATTAACACTCGCGTTTTTATTATTGTTTGAATACTGATATAAGCAGCATAGACATTGGCTAATCTTTTTCAGTAATGACCCTGATCTCAATGCATTTGATTAAAGGTGACTGCGTCATGTCTTGTGGTGGGTTGTAGTAAAGAGAAAGTGCACGCTTTACCAGTATAATTTGATATTCTCTCTTTCGATCCGGTTGATCATGATACAAGTCATAATACATGTTTTAAGTTGTTGTTTGTTAATATTGAAGATGTGTGTTATGAAATGTACATGTTTGTGTTTGTGTAGTTTAATTTACAGAGGACCATAGGGAAGCTAAACGTCCTGACATGCAAATACATACAGACGCTACTTTTTTACTATAATGAACCAATGGGGGTTAACGTTTGAATAACTTGTCTTAAGAACAATTGGTCCGTCATCTTTAAAAAAAAGGATCTAAAATGGATGGGATATAGCCAAGTAAAATGTTCAACCTAATTCATATTTTAGAGCAATGTCAACCATATAGTACATGGCAGTAATTCGACACTATTGATATCAACATGATACCAGGAAGAATACTTGTATGACAGAAATATATCCGAAAAGTTTGATACAATTTTACTCAAAGTTTTATTTTTTTTTATGTGAAATAAATTGGTCCATAGAATAGTCAGCGAGAGCAGACGAGACATCATTTTTAATTTCGAAATTTGGGTGCTGTGGTAATATGGCTTATGTTCACTTATAAATAGTGTTGAATTACTGCCATGTACTACGTTGACATTGCTCATGCCTAAAATTAGCTGCTACGGAAGCCCATTAGGGCCAAGATGTAAAATGTTTTCCCAGTTTTGTCAAGATAATAAGTTGAATTTTTGACTTCATATCTTGAAAATTCGAGAAAGTATCTTGAATTTTCAACATAAGATCTTTTTCATTTTCAACATCAGATCTTGAATTTTCAACCTCAGATCTTGAAAATTTAAGAAATATCTTGAAAATTCAACATAATTTCTTGAATTTTCAACAAAAGATCTTTCAACAACATATTGACTTTTCAGATATGACTTCAACTTAAAGGGACACATAACAATCTTAAATTTCTCAAAACTCGTGTGAATTATTGGAAAAAAAAATTCGTTCATGATTCAGAAATCATAGACTTACAGCAAAATCTAAAGCATATACTGTCATATACATGTATACTGTACCTACTTGGAAATGCTGCGCTCTCTTTCTCATGTGTTCCGCCCCACCGAACGTAATATGTTTCATAGTGACAGAACCATAGTCCATTAGAAAGTTCACACCGTGTACTTGAAATTGTTCATCACAAAATGCAAGCGAATGACAAATGGCTAAAATTGAGCGTTGGAAGTCGGCATAAGAATACGAATTACCGGTGGGGTCAAAATTATCTGAAAAGAGAAACACAAATAGGATCAGGTAAATAATGAAACGTATGGCAGTATTTCTATAGAAAATTTGTTTGAATGGTGTTTTACGTCATTTTAGCACATGTTACGCCATTTTTGTTGTTGTAGGGCAAACCACTCCATTTTTCCTGGGCAGAACCAGTACTGTATTACCCATATTTGTAATGTGTCAATGTTCTGATCTGAATGCCTCACTTAAGCCAAACCTAGAATGTGAGTAATGTGACATAAATACTATTGTTAAACAATGATTCTGTAACATTGTCTTGTACTTTTAGTTTGGCATTATCCATTAACCCTTTCTTTTATATACATTGACAAGAAAATAGGAGGAGTTAATTTGATGCTATTCTTTACCTCCTATGTGTTAAGTATAGGATAGAGCATGAGTTTTGCACGTGTACGGGGAGATAATGCACGAGCGTTAGCGAGTGCATTATCGTCCGTACACGTGCAAGACTCATGCTCTATTGTATTTATACCACAATAACTAACATATGCTGTGTATATCCTCGGGTATTACACGATGCATAGTGTGTATTTAGGCTATTGTGGTATAACATGCATTTACGTTTGTTTACTAACACACTGTTCATGTTATCATATGAGTATTTGTAAAAAACACGTACCATAATTGCCCAATATAATCGTTCGACCTTCGGAATCTCTTTTAGGCAGTGGAGTGAAAACACGACTGAAAAAACAATTGAATGTTGTTTAACGGCTCATCAACATAATATAGGTTATTTAGAGCCGCCCCAGAGAGAGGGGAAGGATACACAGGAAACCGGGAACCTGCTCTACTCTTATTATCGAATAGATTCTTATGGTTCTTTAACGTGCTCGGAGGATAGACCGATACACTGGACCACCCGGTTTACGTCCCCATCCGACGGACGAGGCTAAGGGAAAGTGTCTTGCCCAAGAACACGCCGACGGAACAAAAAGAATAAGTAGAACAGTTCATGCATTGTTACAATATATTCCATAGGGATTACTAATCCGTAGGAGTTATTACACAAAATGAATACGTTAACACGGCCTATCTTTCCAGAAATGTGCTTAACACATTACTGATTTACAAGTGGAGTCTGTTTTTCTTTTCTTAAAATTCCACTTATTAAACTTATACTTACTTAGAGGTTAACTTACTTTAAACAATTCATTGAACGATGGCATTGCTATGCAAATTAATATTTCCGCGAGCACATTGTACCATTGTATTGTATTATGGCGCATGCGCAATACACTTTGAAGACTACAATTGTGGTCGCGCTTAATTCAATAGAGACATAATCTGAAATAAGTTTATACACAATTTGAAGATAGCGTTACGTACAACTTCCAAATTGATTTTGCTTTATTCATAATTTTGATAGAGCATCATCAAAAAAACTGACCAATCAGTGACCAGAAATAAGACATACCAATACATTCTGGTAGGTGATCAACTCGGTGTTTATCCTTGATGCTTAATTAAGTTTACTGTTAAAATTAACATATCTACAGTGTGATTCTTTTAAAACCCTGCATTCTTTCATGCACATTCATACAAACTGATTCAGTATAATCTTTTAAAATCAAAATCTTGAAAATTATCGTCTTTTTAATCTGCCAAAGATTTTTATTTTACTATAGAATCTAAGGTTAAAAACCGAGTAACACAAGTTTTATCACCTACTGAAAATAAAATAAAATCATCTCATCTCTGCAATGGAAAATTATGAAATAGAAAAACTAGTCGCAGAACGTGAACTGTAGTCGTTCTGATCAGATTGAGAGATATGCTAAATGCTTCAATAAATGTATACATATAATATACCTGCTGTACCTACCTGTCTTGGAGAATTTTTAAAAACTTAGGGTCTCCCGGATCGTGGCCATTTAGATAACTGACAGAGTCATTAAAAGAGGCTAAAAAGTTTGTAAGCCGTTCTCTTGCAGTAAGCTGACTGAATTTACTAATCCTCAGAAACGACAACAAGAACTTTGTATCTGAAATACACCAAATCATACACTCTATATTTTTAGAATTTATAAACCCATGGTTTACTTTTTAAATTCGCAAACCCAATGTTTCTTTTATACTTATATGATGGGTACACATATTTAAAGAAATCGTTAATTGATGCTTGTTTTAATTTTGATAAGACGATGACTTTAGTGATCTGTAGAGATACAGACCTCTGCCCCGCATGGGTTCGGTCCCCGGCGGATGCACGTCTGATGGGAAACTTCAACCTTCATCTCATTTCCTTCTAAGGTTGCTGTCCCAATATAACCTAGTTTCATTTCATTTGTTTTTACTTGGTTATTTTGTTCTTTGAGTGCCCCCATGGCCGGGATGGCAAAGACGCTGCGTTTGAAACCTTCTCACATCTCACCGCTGCGGGCTCGAATCCCACCGGAAGCTCGACTTGTACACGAGAAAGTGTCGATTATTACGGATGGCGGGAGGTATACAGTACTGGTTCTACCAAGGAAACCACGGGTGGTCTGCCTTACACACACAAAAATGACCCGTCATATCTGGGACGAAAATTGAAATATATAGCCTGGTCATATATAGCTTAACATGTGCTGAAAATTGATACTATATTTAAAAGAAAACACTAATAATAATAATGACGCATGGAGAAATGATAGTTATCAGCAAGTTGGTGAAAACATGTCTCTGCTTTTATTAGATTATTATCTTATTCACAGGCTCATATGACGGTTAACACTATTATTATTTTGTTGTGGAAACTATGTTTGAATGCAAGCTTGTATTTAACCATGTTCTAAGCCATATCGAGTATCCTTTATACTGGGTGTCATATTTTTTGAAGGTTTAATGATAGCCTTTATCATCTGATTCTTTCAAAAAGAACAGGTAAATCCAACCAGTGCTTTTATTACATATACTCCTCAAAATAAGTTAAGGACCATTTCTTCTTTATTTCAATAAGATTAAAGTGTGCATCATCGCACAAGTTTAAATACACATTGCATTCTAAAAATGGAAAACGTTTCCTGTTTCTGTATTCTTTAGGAACATTTTACACCAAAACAAATTAATTTGAAATGTCAGATTTTGAAATTTCAATAGAAATGTGTTTTTTTCACCCAACAATGTTATTTCGTATTGTTTACATGACTATTGATTCCTTTCAAACATTTGTCACCATTTTCTTTAGAATAAATCTACAGATCAGCGTGCAGTGCCAAATATGCAACTAGGTCTTGAAACTGTTCGGTGTATGCATTTAAACTGTCAAAGGTTAGTCAATTTCGGGGGAAATTAAAATATCGCGTCCATAGCCCCATTGATAGTGATTAAACGTAATGAATCAATTAACAAAGCATATTAAAGAGGCTCTACCTATATCTTTTTGTCCACCAATTGATATAAACTTTACTTAATTATAAAGAGGACTATGAAAAAGGTAAATGGCAATAATTTCACCCAATGTAATATGCGTTTTGCTGGGGAAAAACAGGATTGAAAAAATCGGATTTTTGAAATTGTATTCGTAATTGTTTTAGACAAGCCGATTGCGGAGATTTTCCGATCTTATTCGTTTACAATCGGAACTACCTCGTCTGATTAGCGAAGAGTTCCGATCAATTCGTTTGCTATTGGAACTGCGCCGAATAGTTTGTAATCGCATTGCACATGTCCGAGAAAATCGTAAAAACTCGTAGTTCTCCGGCAGGAATAAACGGCTGGGCAGCATTTTATTCAAGATATTGTTTTGATCATAATTAATAATTTACAGAACTGGATTACGAACCATGTTTCTTCTTAGAATACTTTTAAATAGCTTTGTATACATATAAATGCAGTAATATTGAGTATTTAATATTTTACATTAAAAATCGCGTAGATATAAGTAGTGCCTCTTTAAAGCTTTTAGTATTGTTTCGGGGCAAATTAATGATTTTTAGAAATTATCAAAAAATTCGGACATTTTGTTCTTTCATCTAATGCAGAAGACCTGACAACGTCCAGTTAATGCAACATTACTTACACATTCTGTGTAACCGTTTGAAAATGGTATGTAGTCAATTTCACTGGTAAGCATACGGAGAAATATTCTTGCGGTCCTTAACTTATTTTGAGAAGTTTATTTAAATCAACAAGTTAGTGCATAGTGCGAAAGGTTTGATCAACAAACTTTGACAGTGTCCATTTTGTACGGCTGATCATGAAACTCCGACAAGTTCGAACACACAAATTATACTTGAAATTATCAAAGTAATACCCGATAATCATTATTATCCTTTCAGTTTCGTAAATTGTGTTATTTGTATCTAGTTATTCCATTTCATTGTCATAATTTGTTGAAATTATGTATAAAATCATCAAAGTATCAAACTTGTAAAAATCAATTACCAAAGTTATATGGGTAATGTGAAAGTCATATCAATATATATGTGCAAACACAATTTCAACTACTTAAACTAAAGCACTTAAAAACTATCCGCAATTTTGTTTCTGTACGCTATGAAGTAGATGGGATCACCGTACTAAAAGTTAGCGTTTAAATCAATAGCTATAATACGAAAGATAGTGTTTGTATGATAAGAATATACGCGTGTATAATTCAATTTCAATTTCAATTATTTTATTCAGCACAAACATCATACAATGTTCATCGCCTATTGTTACATTACATTGAGAAGAGCATGTATAATACTATCATGGAGTAAAGCTACAAAAGAACACTTACACCTACTATTTTAAACAAACAATTTCGAATAGTATATAGCATAACTAATACAGAGGGGAAAATCATCAGAAAAAGAAAAAGAGAGAAAGAAAACAAAACAACTCTATACATATAATTTGTTTGTACAGTGGATACATTTCGGTCAAGCTTATTTACAACTCGTGCTATCCGTCCTCGCACTAGCGGTTTCACACAATAGCAATTCTTCGGAAAATAAGTCTAAGGCCAGTAGGCAAAAACTATGTGTTTCAGACAGATACTTGAATAATGGTTTACAATCATAATAAATATTACGTTAATGTCGATAATTCACGTTAATTATCTATTATACTCTCACGTATAATAGCGATGTGATTGTAATGCACTACTCAGTGCTCGCTGCGTACAGATTCCCCAGGACTGCATTAAAGGGACACACGGCAATCTTGATTTTTTACTCACGGCGTCCCGTTAGTTTTTCTATATACATTGCACTTGTTCTCGAGGTTTTCAAAGGCACAACCTTGGTACCTTATTCCTGCAAAGTACTGTGAAAGTATGCTATCCCCTGGAGGTGATGTCCCGCGTGCAGCAAAATCCATACCATATGCACGTTAAATACCTCGCTGAACTTCTGTGTTACTCAGTGGTACAAACATCCCGTAAACAATGAGTTCAGTGCAGTGATAAGCAGAATTGACTGTGCGCAGTATCGGAAAAAATATATTTGTTTTGTTTGTTTGTTTAAATTTTAACATCAGCACATTTTAGACTATGTATCCTGATACCGGTCGATTTTTAGTGGTGAAGTCAGACCGACCTCTTATTCCTGGGTAGAACCAGTACTGTACAGCCATCCGTAATAAGAGACACTTTATAACTTAAAAGTCGAGTCCCCCTTGGGATTCGAACCGACAGTGGAGAGATGGGAGAAGGTTTCAAACGCAGCGTCTTCACTCTCTCGACTACGGAGGAAAAGGGTATGAAATAAAACAGAAGCTAATGAAAATGTCAAAATCCTTCTTGGAAAGAGAACGACATGTTTATTATCACCAATTTGATTATAGATGGTACAGTGGTTGTATGGCACTACTCATTAATCATATCTAGTGTGTGTGTGTGTGTGTGTGTGTGTGTGTGTGTGCGTGCGTGCGTGTGTGTGTGTGTGCAAGAAGCCGTCTTTTTCTTATTAAAGAAACTAACCCGCAAAATAACGGAATAATAACACTACAAAACTGTTTATTAAAACTCAGTCCAGGTATTCAGGTCATATAATAATGTATACCTAACGCCATTAAAAACGCAAGTTTGGTACGCACGTGATTTTCGCATAATTCCGATTTTACTTCTTTCAATACATTGATCGGTCACCAGATGTATAGGGAATGTGGATACTTTCTAACATGTTCATAACACACAATCGATCTTGGAGACATTTTAATTAAATATAAACACCAAAAAAAAAATGAAATAAAACTTGCACTTTTAATGGCGTTAAGTATATGTATACCGATTAAAAGGCTAGGTTTATTCACGGGTTCTTAAAATACCCGTGATTGAATATGCGAAAATGAATTATGAGTTGGTAACTCTTAATTCGACGCTCAAGTTTTGGGGTTTGACCTGGCTGGTTAAAGTCGTTTATAGTGTGTCTATATTCTCAAAATATACATTATACTTCGTCGTAAGTAGGTTTAGAAACGGTGCAAATCTGTTGTAAACTGCGGTTGTTGTTTGCGGGATAGGGACTTTAAAACGCGTGCACTTTACTTTTGAAAAATCGTGCAAACTCCTTGTAACAGGTATACTATACGTGTTCGGGTTTGTGTAAGACACCGTACCTCGTTTGTGTAAGACACCGTACCTCGTTTGTGTAAGACACCGTACCTCGTTTGTGTAGTGTTAGGGCTGTCTTAACGCCACTGATTTTAGAATTACGACCCAAACAGCGATAATTAGTTATTCACCCGTCACATTCTTGGCATACAATCGAGAAATAAATGTGACACGGCCATATAGTATGTCACCGTATACCGATCGTATGTATAACATCCATGCCGACTTATTATTTACGCTATACTGGGTCACACTTAAACATATCTCAGTTTGCCCAAACCCGAGATTTTTCAGATGGGTAGGTAGGGTAGATAGGTAGGTAAGTAGCAACATTCTTTTTCCCCTTACATGTACACAGTTTCAGATTATTTTGTGAAATTCGACGGTTTACGACTAAAACAAATTGGAGTCGCGTTCATGCAAACAAACATTATTTGAACTGAATGTTGTTTAACGGCCCATTAACACAGTATAGGTTATTTATAGCCGCCACAGAGGGAGAGGAAGGATACATAGGAATCCGGGAACCGTGCCCTACTCTTATTATCGATTCCTATGGTTCTTTAACGTGCTCGGAAGATATACCGATACATGGGACCGCCCGGTTTACGTCCTTATCCGACGGACGAGGCTAAGTCATTATTTTAATTATGGCCTTGTTTTAATTATGGCCTTGTTGGTCATCCATTATGTCGGCTGTTGGTCATCGATCGAGAATATGTCGCGTATGGTAATTATCATGTATTACGAGCATTACAGCGGCATTGGAGCATTTCGAATGCGCGGGGGTGGGGGTGGACACAAAGCTATACTTCATAAAGATTTCTGACATTCCCCCCCCCCCACGCTCCCCACGCTCCCTCCCCCACCACCCACTAACACGCTCCCCAAATCGTGTCGTCACACAAAACTGGAAGAGGAGCACAACTGTGTCCTTTGGTGAAAAAAGTTGAGCCTGAGTTAGTTAGTTTTTAGTTTTTGTTTTTGCTCGCCCTATGGCACTAGGCCTTTTGGCGAGCTTTTCAGTAGGTGATTAACATTTTTTGGAGGGGAAATTGGAGGGGAATAGTTGTTTCAATAATGGCAAGAACCAGGTAGACAACTGTGTCAGTTTTATAGGGTTGGCCGTGAAATTCAGAAGGCGATTAGATTAAAAATAATATAGTATATTAACTGCCCTTAGATGTTTATATTTAGCTCTGGTTGGTCTATTTATTATTTTAAATTTAAATTGAGGATATATTATATTCCAACGCCAGCGCGTCACCATTTTTTTTTTTTTTTAAAAATTATTCTATCTTAATATTTACATATATACATACTCCATGTTTTATCTGCCTCGTGCTCCCTTCCAGAAGGAATGGACATCATTAGATGAGAGCATATATTTTTAAAACACAATAAAATAAAGTAAAATAACCCAGTGTTGTTTGTAGGACATCACTCCAGATCTCTCAATAAAAAACAAAGCCAACAGAGGCGTGCGCTATGAGAGTAATCACGTCAAGTGGAGTGTGTCCCTCCACCAAAGCCACGTGGAGGCCACACTGGGGAGGGCACGGGGCAGAAGTATACATAGGATTTACATGTTAATAATATTACCACCCTATCCCGTTGTGTGCATCAGACAAGATTAAAAAATGTTTTCTTCCCCGCTGTCGTCATAAAACTAAGCATATATACAAAATAAATCGGACAGCCAGGAATTTCTATTATCTTGTCATATAAAAACCGATAAGTATTAAAATCACACAGCGGGACCGGTGGGGACTTACAATATATTATTACTATATAGACAGAGAAGTCGAGCAGCTGTCGTTAATCAGCATGGGTTCGTAAAAAACGATTTACCATACTAAAATCCAACATAAGATAATATGTTTAAAACCTGTTACATTGTAAATAGGGCAGGACGGACGCTAGTCCGTTACAAAATGCCGATGTTTAAAGTTAATTAAAAGATAAAGTATCCCGTGGATCCAATGGGACTCCTTAGTCTCAAGTATCCATTAGGAACAGATTAACAGCCGATGCTCGTTTTCACAGAAGAAAAAAATATGTTAAAAATGAGGTCTATT
The DNA here is from genome assembly GCA_037043455.1 of Cyrtodaria siliqua. NCBI lineage: Eukaryota > Metazoa > Mollusca > Bivalvia > Adapedonta > Hiatellidae > Cyrtodaria > Cyrtodaria siliqua. The sequence goes on along the minus strand of JAWPHD010013910.1, from coordinate 34,888 downwards.
CCAATTGGAGGTAGTAAACTGTCTGTATTTTTAATACAGAGTTTGTACCCACTGATGAGTCTAAGTTCTTCCCCATCAGTGATAGATTATTATTTAAATGTGGACCGAATATATATCAGTCCAAATTCTAAAAAATATAGAAGTGAGAAAGGTCAGGCGAAATGTGAAATACATTTAATTGATGATTTTACTGTAGGTGTTAATATAATAGATTGGGATAAAAGGGGGTATATAAAGAAATGAACATATAACTAGTAGTCTGAAGATGATTATACTGTATACTACTATCCGGAATATAAGGGAACATAAGACTCATGATTAGGTATTGTTGTTATACACAAAATCCGTATATATGATATATCTAGCTAAGACATAAGAGGTTATATCTTCTTTTGGAAATGTGAATCCTTAATGAAGTCACTAAGCGCACTAAAAACTATTTGTCTATATCGTTTTTCAGGATCTAGAATATTTGTAAGATTAAATGCAATTGATAATTGTTGAAGTTTAAATTTTAAATTATTTCGGGTTGCAACTAGCTGATCACAATCGAGAAGGAAATGTTCAGTGGTGAATGGGACAGAGCAAGAGGGGCAATCTTTATGTAGATCTTTTATTATATGGCTTCCCATACTTGCTGGTAGTAGATTGTATCCCATTCTCAATCTAGTGATATCTTTATTTATTAATTTATTAGTTGAAAAAAGATCATGATTTCTAAAATTATTGCTAAGCCTTGTAATAGTATTATATTTATTTGTTTGGTCAGTGAGATAATGATTTAATTTCATGTTAATTATTTTATGGATGATGGAGTATATTTCTGAAGGGGCTAATGGGACAGGTTGATCAATTAATATGTTATTTAGGCCTGCCTTACAAGCAAGGTCTGCCTTTTCATTTCCAGGTATTTGAACATGGGCCGGACACCACTCCAATGTAACTGAAAGGTTTGAGAGGTTGCAATCATTAATTTGAATTAAAATATCTGAAATTAGGTCCGGCCTTGATTTACTGGTTCTATCCCTTATTGCAGTTAGACTGGATAGAGAGTCCGAAAATATAACTGAATATGGGGGTTTGTTTTTGTATATCCATTTGAGGGAATTTTTTATCGCAATAAGCTCAGCAGTAAATATTGATAATCCATCTGTAATTCTTTTAATTTTTGTAATATTTAAAGTTGGAATGACAAAAGCAGATGCTACTCTACCAGTATTTGGGTCTTTTGATCCATCTGTATAAATGCTGATATGGGAATTATATTTATTATTTATATGTTCGTTGAAGGCCAATTTAATATCTTGTTGGTTGTCTTGTTTACTAATCATATTCGAAAGGTTTATATCCACTATTGGAGTAAGTAAAGTCCATGGTGGAATATCTTTTTTACTAGAGTCTGAGATGTTTATATCTTTTAAGTTGTATTCTTCAACAAGATTAAATGTGACTGAACCAAAGGGTTTGGGCCTATCTTTGAACTTATTTTTACAGTAAGTAGGTTTAATAATGTCGTTGACAGGATTAGTTATTTTATTAGTCTGGGATCTAGACCAGTATCTCAGCATCTGCTCTTCTCTATGTAAATGGAGGGGGAGGACTCCCGCCTCATGTTCTAAAATATGTTTTGGGGTAGATTTAAGTGCGCCTAGTGCTATCCTTAAAGCTTTGTTTTGAATAATATCAAGTTGCTGTAATAATGAGGAAGAAGCACATGAGTAAACGTGGGAACCATAATCTATTTTTGGTCTAATAAGGGTTTTATATAATATAATTAGAGATTTTCTATCTGATCCAAAATCCGTTCCTTTTAACATTCTTAATAAATTTAAATCTTTCTCACATTTAGCTATTAAATTGTGTATATGTGTTGTAAAGTTTAGTCTTCTATCAAAAATCATGCCTAGAAATGTGGCTGTTTTACTGAATATAATTTTAGTGTCACCTAGAAAAAGGTCGACAGATTCTCGGGGGGTATTGCCAAAAATGATTCCCACTGTCTTATTTGGTGATAATTTAAAACCCCATTTTTTTGCCCATTCCCATATTAAATTTAGGCCCTTTTGAGCTTTGGTTTGTAGTTTATTTAAATTTTTCCCTGTTACCCACGTGCTACTATCATCGGCAAATTGGCTAACAACCATGCCAGTGTCTTTTACGATATCTGGCAGGTCGTTAATGAGAATATTAAAAAGAAGGGGGGATATTATGGAACCTTGGGGAGTACCTCTCTCCAGTGATTCTTCATCAGAGAGAGAGTCCTCAACCTTAACTTGTATCTTCCTGTCCTGAAGAAAGGCCTTAATGAAGGAGAAGCAATTTCCTCTAATGCCAAAATCAAATAATTTAGTAAGAATTCCTATATTCCAAGCAAGGTCAAATGCTGCTTGTAGATCTAAAAATATAGCAATTACAGAATGTCCAATGTTTTTTGCATATATTATATCATGTTGTAATCTGGCCAACTGATCTTGTGTACTGCGGCCCTTCCTGAAACCTGATTGAAATTTATTTAATAAGTGTTTTGTTTCTAGGAAGTGTTCTAATCGATTTTTGACCATATGTTCCATTAATTTACTAGGATGAGAAGTTAAGCTTATGGGTCTATAGGATTTAGGGTCATTAGAGTCCTTATTGGGTTTTTTAACGGGATAACACAGGCCAGTTTCCAGGAGGTCGGATAGATTTTGGAAGTCCAGATGTTATTATAAAGAAGAAGCCAAATACTTAAGGTGGATTCAGGCATATGTTTAAATAGCTGATAAGAAATTTTGTCAGGTCCCACGGCGGAATTTTTTCTGCTATTAATTGCATCTCTAAGCTCCAGCATATTAAAGGGGAGATTAAGAGTAGGATCTATATCCTCTTGAATGTCGTTATTAATTTTATTATTAAAATCTGTTTCAAAATTATCTTGGAAATCATTTGTAATTTTAGGAAGATTGTCCTTACTCGAAACTTGGGCGTAATGCTTGGCCAACATGTTAGCTTTTTCTTTATTCGTTGTTGCATATTGAAGATTTGTTTTTAACAGTGGCACCGAGGAAGATGACTTTCCACGTATTTTATTAATCTTTGTCCAAAAAGTTTTAGTATTACTTTGTTTTAAAGAACAGGTATTTATAAATTCTTCCCAATTGCTTTTCTTCGCTGATGATATAATATTTTTAGAGTCAAGCTCTGCATTTTTAAAGTTAAATAGATTTGTTTCAGACGGGTCTTTTTTTAATTTATTCAACATGTATTTGGGTTTTTTAACCGCCTGTTTGCATTCCGAATTCCACCATGGGACATTTTTCTTTTTTGGCATTTTATTATAAATTGGGACGCTTTGATGGACTATATTCAGTATCGCATCAGTTAAATTATTATTAAAGATATTTATATCTTCTGAGAATAAGTCTTCTGTATTTAAATCTTTACATAGGATATTGAAAAGGTCCCAGTCTGTTTTATTATAGTTGTATTTATCTTGATTATATTGTTCATGTGAAATCTTATCATTTATTAGTTGTATAGAGATATAGATTGGGAAGTGGTCAGACCCCCAATTATCGTCTAGGACTGTCCATTGAGTTTTTTGAGAGAGGGGGATGGTAGAGAAAGATAGATCAATATTTGACAGGTTTCGCGTTCTGTTATCAATGTGTGTTGGGGAGCCGTCGTTAAGAAGAATTAAATTCTGCTCGTCAACCCAAGACAGAATCTCTTTCCCCTTTTTATTTGAGTTTTCAGAACCCCATGCATGGTGGTGGGCGTTAAAATCTCCCGTGATTAAGACATGTTTAATATTAAGCTCATTTATTTTCTTACTAATTTTGTTTAATGATCTACTATCACAGTTTCTTGAATAAAGGTTAGATATAATAAAAGTGTAGTCTTTGTATAACACTTTAAATAGCTGGACTTCAATTGTAGTATTATCATTGTCGTCCCTAGGATTTTCTATATTTATATTTTCATAATTGATGTAATTTTTAAAATAGACTGCCAGACCCCCACACTCATTGTTATTTTTATTATTAAAAAATTTGAATTCATGTCTGAATCCCGGTATAGTTTTAAAATTGTTCTTGTTAAATTTTGTTTCTTGCAGACATATAATGTCAATTTCCGGATTCAGGTCTAAGAACAGTTTTATTTCAGCATGCTTTATATGAGTTAGTCCCCCCGCATTAAAAGATATTATGTTTACTTGCTTATTCATTTCAACAGTTTATTTATCCTATTTTTCACAGAAGTATTCTGTTTTTTTGCGCTTATCGAAGATATTGTGGATTTTCTAGGTGTTTTTGTTACCTTTAGAGCTCCTTGTAATTTTTTTGGTGTTTTTAGGACACGGGAGTTCCTACTTAATTTGTTTATAACTATGCTAGACTTATGATTATTGTCCTTTACGGCCTTATGTTCAATAGTAGGGGGTTGGGGTTGTTGAAGTAAGGGATCTTTAGTCAATGGTTGAATTGCTCTAAAGATTTCTCTTTGTACATGGGAAATTAACAGAGGGCCGCTGGGTCTAGTTTTTTCATTTAATAATTTAATTGTGACTTTAGTTAAAATATCAATATTTGTAATCATGGTTTTTGAGTAACCAGATACACTTATTTTATATGGGGAAGTTTGGGAGGAAGATTCTAAAAATATGGGCGTAATTCTTATTGGGATGCTAGGGGTAGGGGTCTCGTTTAAGTCCACCAGGTCTAGAATTGATTTGTTAAAAAAACTGTAATTCGACGTCCAATCTGAATCTATGCTTTCTCCGGATGATATTATAGAAGTATTTTGTGTTACGTTGAAGATACTGCTATCACTAATTGTTGTAGAGGTATTGGGTGAGAAGACGGATGAGCAGTTAGATTTGTTGGAAATTTGATGTTTAAGATCCAAATTAATAGCAGGGTCTGTGTTAGGTGTGGATTGTTTTGGACCTATCACCGGAGAGTTTATGGGGGTTATTTGATTATTTATAGCCGTTTTATTTGCATGTTCTGGAGAATTTTGGGTAGAACTGTCACTATCCCTTGTAGAAATATCAATATAAAGGGGATTAAACTGAACTGGAGAGTTTTCAGGGGTTTGTATATTGTTTATATCAGTTTTCATGACAGGATCTGATGATTTTTGAAAGGAACAGTCTATAGATCTGGTGGAGATATCAATGTAAATGGGGTTTTTAAGATTTGCGAGATTTGTAGCATGAATCTTATTTGTAGTAGCAATACAAGGGGGATTTGAAGAGTTTAGGGGATCTGGAGAGTTGGTTATGGCTCCGTTTGTGGGAGTAAACAAGATGGGAGGTAATACACTTATTTCCTTATGAGGGGGTGAATTTTTGGTAAAGGTGATCTCTATGGTTTTTTTAATCTCCTCTATATTAAGTGGGTGTTGGTTTAGAGGAGTGGAAGGGAGGAGAGGTTTGCCAAGTCGGCAGATCTTCTTATCCTGACCTCTGGTAAATTTAATTATTTTCTTGTTCCAAAAAGAGCTAGAGAGCATTTCTGTGTCGACTGCTAGCTCATTATCTGAAGTGATGATTTTATCTGCGGGAGCTATATTTAAAGTTGGCATGCTTTCTGTTTTAAGTTGAATTGTTGTAATCCCTGTTGTTAATGTGGCCTTATCAGGGTTACATGGAGCATTTGGAACTAATATTGGTGTGGCCATATAGATGGGGGTGGTAGGGGAATTTAATGAATTAGGTTTAGTAGATTCCTGTTTTATGGGTTTGAGTTGGGACTGGGGGACTGTGGGCACCTGTATATTGATGGGGATCTGTGGATGGACAGTTTCAGCGGAGCGGATTTTAAACGGACGGGTCTTAATTTCAAGAAGTGAAGGAATATATTTGAATCTGGAACTAAATAATGGAGGGGATTCTGAGACTGTGGCTCGTTTATTTGGCAATACCTTCCTTGGCTGTCTGTATAAAAGGGCTTTATGAGGAGATAATAATTTTTGACTTTTTTTAAATGGACGGGTTTTAATATCTAGTAGTGAAGGTATCCCTAAATGTTTTGTTTTAAGAGTTGGGGGTTCTGGATCAACATCCCAATCACTTTTTTCTGTGACCCAGATTGATTTTTTAGTTGTCTCGTTATTTAATGTATCATTAGAAGTATTATTTTCGAGGTGATGTTCGAGTGTTGAGACGTTAGATTTACGGGAGATAGAGGGGGGTATTAAATGTTTTGAATCCTTATGTATTTTAATGGCCACAGCCCAAGAAACTTTTTTTGTCTGGGTAATTTTAGTTATTTCTACAGCTTTTGTGTAGGCAGAGCATCCCCTATACCTAGTAGTGTGTGGTCCTCCACAGTTAGAACAGCAATAGCTTGTGGAGGAACAGTCTCCAGTGTGGTGGGGTTGGGCACATTTGGCGCAGGATAAAGTTCCTTTGCATTTATTTATTTTGTGCCCAAAGCCCTGACACTGGAAACATCTAATTGGGGGGGGGAGACAAATTCCTCCACTTCAAAAGAGGTAAAAGTTTTATATATTTTAAGTATTTTTGGGAGTGTATCCCCACCGACGACGACCTTTACTGCCCCTGTATTTAATCCGTATTTGTTTTTTAAAATGGTGAGGGAGATGAAGTGTGGAGTTTTATTGTTTTCGTCCACGAATTCCTTTTTTAATTCATCCATGTCCGTGTCAAGTGGCACATGGTGGATGACTCCTTCTCTAGTATTAGATGAAGGGATACTTATTGAAATTTCTATATCTCCTAAGAAGAGGGGAGTATTATTTAGAATGAGGGATTTGGCTTCGGCCGAAGTTGTTTCTATTAAGAGGTCACCAGATTTTAGTGGGACTACTCTTTTGATTTTGTTTGAAAATTTGGTTGATATTAGTCCTGAAAGTTTTATTAAAGATATTGTTTTGGTAATTGCTTGTCCCTCCTTTGATTTAAATAAAAGTTTATGGTCCCAATTGTTGTGTAGAATATGATGGTCGTCGGTGGCGGAGAGAGCATCGCCCAGTACTTTTTTATAGCTATTTGACATGTTGTTTTGTTGTTATTAAGATGATTTAGAAGAAATAAAAAATAGGGAGTGATTTTCAAAGTAGAGATACTCTGACTAAGTAATTGTAGTGATCACACGCTATGTTTATAGCGGCTTTACACGTTTTATAAGATTTAAATTGGATATATAATAAATGTACAACACACTGTACCACGGCAGAATATAAAATAAATGTACAACACACTGTACCACGTCAAATGTATTTGATGTAAAAAAAAGAAAGGAAAAGAAATGACACAATTGAAGCTATAGAATAATTGACACTATTAAGTCCAATATACTTGTAACAGTATACTGCTTTCCTTATTTAAATGAAGGTATAAAATAAATAACACTATTAAAACACTATAAGACTTTATAGGGCTAGTGCTGTACCATATAGTACTGTGTAATGTAATGCAACTAGCCTATATGTATACGCTTCTAGTGTCAGCGTATCTTTCCAACCTATGCACTCAATAGCATATCTATATTTAGAAAAGGTTCACAATCTATACTAAATGTCAACGTATCTAGACCAGCTGATGTCCTATTTTTAGCTAAGCGGTTCCACACACGCCTTGTATAATTTTAATATGAAAGGTCTATAACCGGAAATGATTTGAAACGTATATATAACGTTTCCAAAAAATGTATTGGATAATTTCGAAGATCTTCGTTGATAACAAAGCTTCCACTTATAAAAATCAGAATTTTTTTTAAGATATATTGTATATATGCATACAATAACTAAACAGGCGTATTAACTTCTTTTAATAGATATAAACTATAACTAATCTGTTCCACACACGCTTTGTATAACTTTAATATAAAAGGTCTATAACCGGAAATGAATTGAAACGTATGTAGAACGTTTTCAAAAAGTGCAATGTACAGTTTCGAAAATATTATATGTTAACAAAGCTTCTAATTATAAAATTCAGAAAATTTCTAAAGATATATTGTCTACACTCTACACTCTATCAAAAGTAACTATATTCACACGATGTTAACACGATGTATTAACACGTTGTATCCGTATTTGTGACATGAAACGTAAAACGCAAACCGGAAACAGAACGAAACGTATGTAGTACGTTTCTATATAAAGTAGTGAATAGTTTCGAAAAATCTCAATCACTATTAATGTTCTAACTAAAATTATAAGAATTTTCTATGTAAATGGTGTCCACAAAAATATTAAATGTGCGTTAAATAACTAAACTAATAAGTAACTCTTCTTATATTAGAAGTAAGAGTCTTTAATTAGACAAATCTTGTCGAAAACACAACTAGTTCTGTAGTAGAAATACTTCCGAAACTATACATTCGCCTCTCGATAAGAATATATTCTAAAAATAGAATTTTATGTTTTGGACAAAGGTGTCAAAATGATAACAATGGGTAGATACGTTGATTCCAGAGTAGTGCTCACTAAGATTGAGAAGTTATAGCCAATACTGGCGTAAACAAATCTCCTACTTCTATCAATAGTAAGTTAAAAAATCTAATAAAAACTAATATCCCCAAATAGAGTCCAGTGTAAAGGGCATATGGTATGGTAAATAAAGAAGTATAGGGTTATACTGTGTGACGGGGTGGATTTACCACCCGACTGTCATGCAGTAAAGAACCCTTCAAGCAGTCTAAGTTGCTTGCTCCCTGATAATAATCAGAGAGCAAACATAAAGTAGATAAGACTGTTGTAAACCATACATCCCAAACACCAAACCCTACTCGTAGATATTTAAAATATAGAAGTAAAAAATCAATTCACACCAGTAGGCCGGTAGACAATAGACGTCTAACCCGGTCGAGTGCATAGGCGAGAATGATGAGTTGAGCCTGAGTAAACTGGCCTACTCTAGATGATTTAGCCTACCTATGGGGGATGACAGCCACGCCCTTTCCTTCTGTATCCAATACAGAATGATTCCTGTATTCTGTGTCGTCACTTCCTGTATTCTGTGTCGTCACACAACAATGGACGATGAGAACAATTGTTGTTGTTGTGGAAATTGACATTAGAGAAAGAGGTGAGCATGAGCAAACAGGTGCTACTCTAGGTGATTAAGTCTACATGTGGGGGACGACAGCCAGGCGCTACTCTAGGTGATTTAGCCTACCTATGGGGGACGACAGCCAAGCCTTTTCCTTCTGTATCCACTCACGAAGAGCCTGTACTGCCGCCATTCTGTCCTTCGGGTCTTCATTCAGCTCCCTCTTCGCCTTCTTGATACTGGCCTCGTCTAGGGTACACACGTAATCCAGAGTAGACATGGCGCCGAAGCTGCAATAGTAAGATAAAATAGTAAGATAAAGGTCGCAACAGTTGTCAACCCCAACTTTACTATATCATTTTATTCTAGATAATCGAACCTATTTTACCAAAGTTATGGCACTTTCTTCGTTAAAAATGGATTGTTTGTCTAACTCATCCTAAGCAGTCCACGGATTGTTTCAAAAATACACAAGATATTTCACTATGATATTTCAATATGATTACAAGATGTGCATATTGATTCGGCGTAAAAATCGAACCTGTATTACTAGAGTTAGGGCCCTTTGCTTTTCAATTTTTATTTTAAAATATATTTTGTGTTTCACTATCCATGGACTTTTCCAAATTAAACAGGATCAGTGAATGTTCCTGTTCATATATAATGAATACAATGTTATGGTGTTATGTACCAGTTTCCATGTAGTTATTCCCCCAATTGAAATAGGGGGTGGTGGTTGGGTGGGGTGGGGGAGGGGATATAGATTTGCTCTTTAAGTACGTAAGTACGTTCCAAAAACTTGTGTCGCGCGATCCTCCATAACTATTTAACCCACGGTCACGAAACTTTACAGGAATGTTGACCAGCAAGTGAAAATGCGCACCTGGGTTTTCATTTTTTTTATCAAGAACCACAGAGTTATGACCATTGACCTAGTCAAAATAGGAGCTGAACAACTTGTGTCGCGCCCTCCTCTATTACTATTTAACCCACGGTCGCCAAACTTTACAGGAATGTTGACCAGCAAGTGAACATGCGAACTTCGGGTTTCAATTTATTTTAGACCAAGAACTACAGAGTTGTGGCCCTTGAGTTAGTCAAAATAGTGGCTGAAAAACTTGTGTCGCGCCCTTCTCCATTACTGTTTAACCCACGGTCACGAAACTTTACATGAATGTTGACCAGCAAGTGAATATGCGAACCTCGGTTTTCATTTTCTTACCAAGAACCACAGATTTATGGCCCTTGACTTAGTCAAAATAGGAGCTGAAAAACTTGTGTCGCTCCCTCCTCCATTACTATTTAACCCACGATCGCCAAACTTTAATGGAATGTTGATCAGCAAGTGAAGATGCGCACCTGGGTTTTCATTTTTATTTTGGACCACAGAGTTATGGCCCTTGATTTAGTCAAAATAGGGCTGAAACACTTGTGTCGCGTGATCCTCCATAACTCCATAACCGAGAAAACTTTGCAGGAATGTTGACCAGCAAGTGAAGATGTGCACCTAAGTGAACGTGTTTATCAGTGTTTATGGTCATTATCAAAATGCTATGGCATAGTGACCCAAATGGGGGGCATCCGTGTCCTATGGACACATTTCTAGTTAATTATAAATTGGATCTTGCTATTCAAAACAGATATGAAGTGGGCATGTTCATATCATTACAGCTTTGCGGTCCGATCATGATGTTTTGCAACGACGTTATTGCTATTAACCGGTTGTTTCCGTTGATAAATTCTTTGGGCATATCTAACATCGTTTATAAAAAGTAAGGCAACAGTTGACATTGTTTACAAACACAAATTATTGAGTTGACATGTTATTCTCTCATTATACGGCCAAGTACAGGGCAATGACTTTAGTGAACCACTAACCATAACCTATATAAACCGATTTATTTGGTATTAAGATCCGCGCTTTGGAATATGTATATATTTTTTATCATGAATACATAAAGGGTAAATTACCCATAAATGCAAAATTGCCGTATAAATACTTAGATCGGATTTAAAATTGCCTGCCATAAACATCGTGAGATCGGTTTTTATGCTCCCCGAAGGGCGCGCATATAGTTGCCGCTTTGTCCGTCCGTGCGTCCGTGTGTCCGTGTGACAGTCACACTTTCTTGTCCGGAGCATATCTTCAAACCTACTGAAGAGACTGCAATGAAAGTTCACATAATGATAGAAGGTGTAGAGTGCAATAACCGTAACTCTGTCATCATTCAAATAAGAGTTATTGCCCTTTGTAATTTTATACTTAGAATTTTTGTCCGGAGCATATCTTCAAAACTACTGATGGGACTGCATTGAAACTTCGCGTAATGATAGACGGAAATGAGAGGAAGTGCAGAGTGCAAGAACCGTAACTCTTTTCCATTCGAATTAGAGTTATTGCCCTTTGTAATTTTATACTTAGATTTTTTGTCCGGAGCATGTCTTTAAAACTACTTACGGGACTTCAATGAAACTTCAAACAATGATAGCGGGCAATGAGAGGAAGTGCAGAGGGCAAGTACTGTAACTCTGTCTTTATTCAAATTAGAGTTATTTCCATTGTTAATTTTATACTTATAATTTTTGTCCGGAGCATATCTTCAAAACTACTAATGGGACTGCAATGAAACTTCAAACAATGATAGAGGGCAATGAGAGGAAGTGCAGAGTGCAAGAACCATAACTCTGTCTCATTCAAATTAGATTTATTGCCCTTTGTACTTTTATACTTAGATTTTTTATCTGGAGCATAAACTACTAATGGAACACCAAATTGAAAAGTGCTGGTTGATAAAAGGCCATATGATATGTTGAGGATACATTTCGGGGAGCATCATCGGTTCTACCGCTTGTCTTGTTATTAATGTATTCCAAAATAATGATCTAAACACGGATTTTAGCCTGTTTTGATGATACTGGTATTGGATTTACGAGTGGTTTTACGTCTGTAAATACATTAGGATCTTCATTAACCCAGGATAGTAACATTTAACGGTGACAGCTCAGTAATAGATTACATTTGATGTCAGTATGACAGACGTTAAGTAGGTTTAAAAAATTCAAACGCCGGAGGGGGTGGAATATAGCAAATTACCACCAATTTTGCCACACATAAATCTCATATGATAGTTATATAAATCCCACAGATTTATATTTAATTAAATTCTCGCCATAATACAATAGTCCATGTATATACAATACACATTACATTTGATTCTTATAAAAAAACTCAAACTTTTATAGTTAATTAAATTCTCGTCATAGTACAATGACACCCTAGTCCATGCATATACAATAAACGTTGCATATAATTCTTATATAAATCTCATAGTTTCCTAGTTAAGTAAATTCTCGTCATAGTACAGTAGTACATGTATATGCAATAAACAGTACATTTGATTTTATCTATGCCATTCTAAATATCGTTAGTGTTACAAATTTTACATAGTCGCTCTTTTCTCTGTATTCTTTCTCTCTCTGTTATGTGATGTTTATATAAAACTAGCTCTGCATGATTCTTATAAGAATCTTTTATATATAAGAATCCTTAAACTTATCTTATGAGACTCGTATAAAAGTTGACAAGTATGTTTTTCACGAACATTTCATGAAAATGGGTGTGTTTTAAAAACGAAAAACGTTTTAAAGTTTATTCTCCTACGAAACTCCTATTACATTAAATAGTTTAACTTTTACATGATAATTACATTTGCTCCTTTAATATGCATGTCATATAAGAATTATATAAGAATCATATAAGAATTATATAAGAATCATATAAGAATTATATAAGAATTATATAAGAATCATATAAGAATTATATAAGAATCATATAAGAATTATATAAGAATTATAAAAGAATCATATAAGAATTATATAAGAATCATATAAGAATTATATAAGAATTATATAAGAATTATATAAGAATCATATAAGAATTATATAAGAATCATATAAGAATTATATAAGAATTATAAAAGAATCATATAAGAATTATATAAGAATCATATAAGAATTATATAAGAATTATATAAGAATCATATAAGAATTATATAAGAATCATAAAAGAATCATATAAGAATCATATAAGAATCATATAAGAATCATATAAGAATCATATTAAGAAACATTAGATAATCGTATGCTTCTCAGATAAGATTGAATTTGATTTTAGAGTCGCACCAACATATACGGTCATACGGTGATTTTCCAGCTGGTGAAGGAAGAACCCGGGCACCTGGGTAGAACCACCGACGTTCCGTAAGCAAGCTGGATACTTCCTCACATGAAGATTCCTAGACCCATGATAGATCGAACCCACAGCGGTGAGGGGCAAGTGATTTCAAGTTAGAGAGAGCCTGTTACCACTCGGCCACGGAAACCCCTCCTCATATAATACTACACGCATACGCATTATGACATGTGGCAACACGAATGTAGAAATCAAAGTATGAAATATGCAAAGTTTCGCCACGATATCTTAATGAAGTAGTCCCTTTGTAGTCGATGATGGAGTGAAAAAAAATTGCATACGAAAACATCTATATTCGCTCCCATACGTGCTAAAAGGTTACAAGTGCATCTGCTACATATCGCTCGATGACTCCGTTTAGCTCTAAAGGGTGAATTATGATTGTAAAGATTAGAGATTACAAGGTAAAAAAAGTAACTAAAGAGTATGTATACGTTAGAATTAAGTGCAAGGAGCAAACGTTACAAATAAGTGCAAAGAGCACACGTTACAAATAAGTGCAAATATCACACGTTTACATAAGTGCAAAGAGCACACGTTACAAATAAGTGCAAAGAGCGTACGTTACAATTACGCCAAATAACGACACAATTACAAGTACAAAACCATATATCAAAACTCTATCCAGGTGTTTAGGTATATGTGCCGATTAAAAGTATAGGATTTTTTCACGGGTTCTTAAAATACCCGTGTTTCAATGTGCGTAAAATGAATTATAAGTTGGTAACTCTTAATTCGACGTTCTAGTTTTGGTGTTTGGCCTGGCTGAGTAAAGGTGTTTATATTGTGTCTATAGAATTCTCAAAATATGTTAGTTACATATATACCTCGTCGCCAGTAAGTTGAGTGTTGTAAAATTTGGCTGTTGTTGGCACGACAGCTACTTCAAGTTCAAAGAGCATATGTTACAATTAAACAAAGCAGACAATCGGCCTGATTACTATGGTGGCATATTTCTTCCACGAGACAGATAGATAATTTATCGTGTATTTTTCCCGATAATGTTACTTATTCTCTTTAATGTTCAACAATTTTATCTAAAAAAACTTGCTACGATACTGCCCACTTCTGTCATCACGTTAGCACAATAGTTAACGTGATAGGAATTAGCTTAAACATTTGAAATTTTGTTTCGTAATAATGTTGACTAATTACTAGCTAGTTAATCTTTTGTTTTCTTAAGAATTCTGAATAGCTATCGCGAAAATTCACGTCTCGCGGCAGCTTAGATATGTATGAATAGACCGTTTACAAAAAAACTGTGGGGTAAAAAAGCCGTAACGTACCGTATATCGCTATCAAAACCAAAATGATAACCATTTATATATGGGCCTACTTTTCATACGATGTAAAACTAGCAAGGTGATCAAATTTATATCAATTGCTATAAAAAACAGTATATAATATGTACAAAATATTAAATAAAACAATAAAAAGCTGTACCTGGCATAGTGTACAGAATACCGTAAGTTCCACCACCACAGTTATAACCTTACAAATAGATGGACAGACAGACGGACGGACGGACGGACGAGACGAACAGACGATGAGACAGACAGGACAGACAAGTATACAGTTAAAGGCTTAGGTATATTTAATTCTGTAAATGCGTAATTTTAATTCAATATTATTATTAGTCATTGGATGTTAACGCTGTTTCTATATAATATTATAGGTTATTGAATTTGTATGGCTAGATATTACTTGGAACGAGTTGTTTTGGCAAGTCGTCCTGCGCCAAAACAACGAGTTCCAAGTAATATGTAGCCATACAAATTCAATAACCTTTTTATTGCATACTTTCATATTGTTTTCGATCAATGTTAATTGTATGACTATTACTTTTCTTTGTATTTGTGTTTTTTTTATAGCTTTTGATGGAATTACTATCTTGTCATTCAGTTTCACTTTGTGTGGATGATTATTTTGCGCGAAAACGACGTCGACGTCGGATGACGTCATTAAAAACATCAAGCGATTTTCTAAAGTTTGTTTACCATTCGATAACGTTAAAAATAGTGGGTGAGTGACCATTTCAATTATTTAATCAATTTCTGCCCTAAAAAGTTAGGAAAAAAACACGTCTTTTTTTGTTGACACTATAGGACGGATTCCTTATTTTATTTGAAAGTAGTTCCCTATTTCTATTTCGCGGCTCTTAGCAAGCACGAGAAAAAGTTCCGGTGCAATATCAATGTGTGCAATATCGTAGAATATTGCACACTTAACTCAATACAAACTAAACGGGAACAATATGAAACTATACAATAAAACCTAATATATCTATTTTTAGATTTAATACAATTAGGCCTATATCTGTTTTATATCATAAATTTTATAAAAAATATTATACATATCATTGATCACTTTCATAGACACTTTTTTTAGCCATTATAATCTCATGCCAGAGCACCTGCTATTTCCGATAGTTTTCGTTATTGTACGGACTGTTCGGCACGGCTTTTACCCCCAACCGGATACTGGTATCGAACTTTCCGTGATAAGAAACTATGGCAGAAGTGGGCATTATCGTGGCATTAACATCATAAGTTTTTCGAGAAAATTCATTATTGTCTAGAAAAATGCATGCTACTATCTCGAAATAATCGTTATAATTATCTAGGTATCTATCTAGTGGCAGAAATATGCCACCATAGATTACAATAAATTGGTTCACCTGTATACACTATTAATTTTAGGCACATGCCATTTTTTAAATGACAATTATTGAAAATAGTTACAAAACAAAAATCCAACGAGTTGATTATAAAGCAAAATACTTATATAAAACCGGCTTACCTTTCCTTTATGAATGCATTATTCCGGATTATTTAAGTACACGCTCTATTAAGTCCGAGATATGTTTCATAGTGTATTGTATACCTATTTTATACCTTATACCATTACCGTCAGTTGTTCACTGGTTAATTCTATTACGGTGTTTACTATATAATATTTTATTATAAAGTTGTTGAACCTTGACGTTAAATTCTGTGAAGCCAGTGTTAACCACCCCGGTGTAACCGCTGATGGTATAACAATGTCATATGAGAAAAGAGACGGAATATACTGAGGTAAAAAAGTTTGGCAAGTTTTTGTTGCACCCTGGAAATAATACATTTTCGATTTTAAAATCAAGAAGCTACTGCCATAGACACAATATCTTTTTAAACACACATCAATAACAGTCGAACATCTTAATGACGTAACGAATAAATTAACGTAGGGGTCAAGCCTGTGAAGTTCCTAAATGTCAGTATACAGTATATCTTGTATACAGTATTATTTCATCTAAAAAAAAAGTGCTGAACTTTCCCCCTCAGTATACGACCTTAAGTTACGGTTGTCATACCTCGTGTGTTTATGCTAGTATAATACGTTTCAATTATACTGTATAGTAAAAACATATAAGACCAACCGCACTGGAGTTCGGCAAAAATATACTGACGGTCAATGAACACGCACCACTAACTCCATATGCTGTTGAATTATTCACAAACTATTTGCAATAAAACTACCCAACCGATATGTTCTATATTTTAATATTGAATCTTGATACCTATCTTGTATCACACGTTTCTGGTAGGCTTTAATGACAAGCAGTTACTCAAGCAGACCTTGTCCTTTAACATTGTTTACTATGAATAATCATAAAAGAAAACTGTTCCACTAAATTTCCAGCTGCATTAATCTATCTCGGAAGAAATTCCAATTGTTTTTACTGGCCTCTGTAGTGTTTGACTTCTGACAGCATTTTGCAATGAATGTTTTTGAGAAAATTATTTATTTTGTGCGATGTAACTGAAGAAACCCGGAAATGCAGGTGCATTTCATAACACCAATACCTAATGCAATAAATCCAGATATGCACGTACGGAAATGTTAAATGTCGACTCGTTATATGTATTATATCATATTTTGTCGAAAATGCCTCAAATTCTCACTTTAAAAGGAATTGTTTTGTGGTGCGTTTTCTTTGACAGTGAATATATAATACGAGTAGTATTTATTGATTTATTGATAATATAAACACTCAACGTGGTTTAACGCGCTACTTAATGTTGAAAAGATAGATATCTTACTTCCATCGTACAGTAACAATACAATTTAGGAAAGTGAGGAAGTGTCGATTCTTACGGATGGCGGGAGATGTACAATACTGGTTTTACCCAGGAAAAGTGGGTGGTCTGCCTCCACCACAAAAAATAGACCGTCATATATAACCTTACATGTGTTGAAAAAGACGTAAAACACCATATAAACAAAAAAAAAAAACTTTATAAGGATGATTTAGACAAGTCTCATTCCTTTGAATAAGTTATATTAAAAAACAGCCAGAAAAAACAACAACATTTATTAATGTAGTTTTTTTGTTGTTTTTGTTGGGACTATTCTATCAAACAATTTTTTTTATATTAAAAACAGCCCTAAAAAACTTAGAAAAGGTCGAGAAAATTTGAAAAATTTCATATCACAGAAAGAAGATATGACCTATTTGCTTTGAATGATGGCGCCATCAAGCCCTTGTCTTAAGTATGGCATATTCATAACTATGACTCAATGCAAAGATCATCAATGCACGTGACTGCACGACCACAAGATGAGCGTTCAATGTATAGATTTAAACTTTATTTTCATACAATTGCTCATTAATTTGCTTTAAATATGCCATACAGTGATAACAGGGCTTTCTGACGTCATCGTTCCGAAATGGCCGCCTCCATTTATGTTTCTTCGCTTCATTTGGCTTAATTTTAATGTCTTATCAACACTAATACAAAACAAGTTGCAACTGGTCGCTTTCCGATGTTTCGGCCATGCCCCGGCTTTATAAAAGGAAAGACGCAACTACGCGGAGGAACATTTTAGATACCCTATATTACGTTACCAAGATATTTCGCTAGCTACATGTAATAGATATCTCTCTTTAGTTAACAATGTATATATTAAAGTAGCTATCCAGCCAACCACAGTTAAATTTAACAACATATGTACATCGTTTCATCGACGAGGAATATATATATATAACTTACATATTTGGACAATCCAAACTCGATAAACACAATATAAACGACTTGAACCAGCCAGGCTAAACCCCGAAACTGGAGCGCATATGCTCTACCTATATCTTTTTGTCCACCAATTGATATAAACTTTACTTAATTGTAAAGAGGACTATGAAAAAGGTAAACGGCAATAATTTCACCCCATGTAATATGCGTTTTGCTGGGGGAAAAACAGGATAGAAAAGATCGGATTTTTGTAATTGTATTCGTAATTGTTTTAGACAAGCCGATTACGGAGATTTTCCGATCTTATTCGTTTACAATCGGAACTGCCTCGTCTGATTAGCGACGAGTTCCGATCGATTCGTTTGCAATCGGAACTGCCTCGTCGGATCAGTCGGAACTCTTCGCAAATTTCCGTACTCGGTATTCCCGAGTGACGGAATCCGACGAGGCAGTTCCGATTGTCGTCGGATTGGCGACGAGTTCCGATCGATTCGTTTACTATCGGAACTGCCCCGAGTAGTTTGTTTTCGTTCAACTGAATGGCATTGCGCATGTCCGATAAAATCGTAAAAACTCGTAGTTCTCCGGCAGGAATAAACGGCTGGGCAGCATTTTATTCAAGATATTGTTTTGATCACAATTAATAATTTACAGAACTGGAATACGAACCTTGTTGCTTTTTAGAATACTCATAAAATAGCTTTGCATACATATAAATGCAGTAATATTGAGTATTTAATATTTTACATTAAAAATCGCGTAGATATAGGTAGTGCCTCTTTAAGAGTTACCAACTCATATTTCATTTTATTTATGCAACTATAATTACGGGTATTAAGAGTTTACGGGTATTCAGTACCACTGAATCACTATCCAAATGCGCTAATCTAGGACCCAGGATCCGTAAGATTTAATCATATTTAATGATATAAATCGGTCTGGAAAACTCTACGACTCGGCCAGTATTTGTTGCATACATCATTTAAATTAATTTATATTATGCTGTGATGCTCTTTTAAAGTATTGTTGTGTGATCGAAGTACAGTTTATTTTAACTGTTTGTACAACTGTTAGCAATGTGAACCCCATTTAAATCAATATTCAGCAACGCAAATTAGTCGGGTCATCGAGTTTTCCAGACTAAATATTTTCATAAACAACATACATGTTATTTTAATACATATGAGATTTTGTGTTTTATGTGCCGTAACGACTGACACTTACAAATCATTCAAGGGCCATTTTTCATGTGAAGATTATCTTGCCATGGATTTAAAAAGAAATGAACGCGCTATATATGCTCAATTCAGATGCGGTATCTTACCTTTAAGAATTGAAACTGGACGCTATGTTGGTGAAGCACCAAATCAAAGACTGTGTACTTTATGTCAGTCCGGATTAATTGAAGACGAGACTCATTTTCTAGTGAAGTGTCCTTTATACAACAACATACGAACTGTGATATTCGGTGAAATTATTTCAAATGGAATATATGAAAACATGACAGACTCTAATAGACTGATTTTCCTGATTCATAACCACACAAGAAAAGTTGTAAAATTTCTTGTTAAAGCTTATCTTTTTAGAAGAAGTGTGTTATATAACTCGTAACTGTAAACATGTGGTGCAATTATTGAACTAAACTGACACTATTTATCGCAATATATATAATATTTATGAATGAACCCTTTGTAACTTTAATTGTATTGTAAATTGTACATTGTGAGCTCATAACAGTATTTTCTATTATGTTTAACCATGTTGACTACTTGTAAACTATAATTATAAGGTGACTTATAGGTCCGTTGGGCCGGGTGTTTCTCTATGCATTTGTATTAAATGTTTGCTATTTGCGTATACACATGTCACTATAATAAAATATTTACTTACTTACACTTACTTTAATTAGATGGAAATTGTTCAATTAAGCGTATACAAATCCACTAATTTGATAGAGGGGAAGTAACTTGCTTGCAAGCTAAACACTAAAAGAAGAGAAGAGTTCACAAGACCGAGAACGTTTTGTTTGTCTGTACTGTAAAATGTATAATGAAGGTCATTACGCGATGGGAAAGCTTATATTAAGATGATTTTATAACGGATATTTCGACAATAAAACATGTTCAAAAATATTTTTTACTAAACAAATGCGATAGCTTGTTTAAAAGTACCTACTAAATGTTTTAATTTTACAATATGCAAGCTTTTGAAGCCAAAATTAAGGTTTTGCTTCATATTCTAGCCAACCCCGTTTTCGCTTCTTGGAAGGATGGGGTATGAAATTTAATACTCATACCACGTAATGAATATGATATATTCCATAAATCAAGATGTGTAGTCCTATCATTAATATGACAGATGTTATCTCTTCGGCATTATTCAAAGTCTTTTGAGTCTCTGACTTTCAATCACTTGCCCCTCACCGCTGTAGGTTCGATCCCTCAGGGGCCTAGGAATCTTTATGTGAGGAAGCTATCCAGCTGGCTTGCGGAACGTCGGTGGTTCTACCCAGGTGCCCACCCGTGCACGAAAATTGCCCGGAGGGGCACCTGGGGTCTTCCTCCACCAGTGGAAGCTGGAAAGTCGCCATATGACCTTAACTGTTGGTGCGACTATAAAATCCAATTCAATTCAATTCAAAGTCTTTTGTTGAATAGATCTAGATATTCAACAGCAAGTGGCATTTAAGTCATCCTTAAATATGTAACACAGTTTGTATCACACTTGGTCTCTTTTTTTAAATGCAAAACATGGATTTTGTTTGTTTGTTTGTTTGTATGGTGTTTTACGTCATTTTCAACACATATAAGGTTATATATGACAGTCGATTTTTTTTGTGGTGGAGGCAGATCCACACATTTCCTGGGTAGAACCAGTATTGTATACCTCCCACCATCCGTAATCGACACATCCTCACTTAAATAGATGAACTTGGAAACATTAATTGTAGCATGGTCGGTGACATTTCCTTTGATGAATGCAAAGCATTAAATCGTTTAATTTAAGGTAACTAAAGGGGCATGGCTTTGCCGTACTACAACTACCGGATATTGGAAGTTAGAGTACGGTCACTATGACGTCACAGTGTTACACCATGCTACAAAAAAGATAGAGTCTGTCTCAGCTCGTTGGTTATTTAAACAACTCGATGGGCTACGCCCATCTCGGTGTTTAAATAAGCCAACTCGCTGAGACCAGACTCTATCTATTACTTATTGTTCCTGTCGATACGGACGACATCAGACTATCAAACGCATTCCATTCATTTATTTAAACGTTATTTGACTCGCAATATCTCACAACCGCACACATACAGTTCAGGGGCGTAGTAGCTGTGCCTACACCCGTTTACGTACCAATTGTAGTTCATTGAACCTCTGTCTGTTTCAGAAAAATATAATCGCATTCCCGTTATGTGATCAACAGTGGTAGTATTGAAGTATTGAAGATAACCAAGATTTTTTTCTTCACTTGTCCTGCTTACAACGAAACGCGTACATACCCTTAATCCGTTACGCACAGTTGTACTCGAAATACTTTTATGCGATGATCACTCGCTAACGTTTCAATCTTTGGAGCTGTTCAAAAGTATAAATTATACTTTTGAACAGATTTATACTTTTGAACAGCTCCAAAGATTGAAACGTTAGCGAGTGATCATCGCATAAAAGTATTTCGAGTACAACTTCTAATCTGGCAGAGTGTAAGTATGATTGTTGGCTGTGGTTGCCCGTCAATACCCCGCCTTCTGACCCCCAGTGCCAACCCGTTATTATCCTGTTATTCAACAAAACTATCAAAACTGTATGCAGTCCTTTTTACTTTCCTATTTTTTAAAAAAAAAATGAGTGGGTATGTCTCTTGTTCGAATTACTTTTAGTTTATGTTTTTCTTAACCATTTATAATCATATTTCTTTTTGCTTGTTTTTTTTTTCTTGTTTAAGTTGTTTAAGAAAATATTAACTGAAACCAATGCGATCTGAATAATTATAATAAGTCTAACCAACTGGTTCATATCTGTGTATGTTCCGTAGCTGTTATACATACTTGATTTGTCAACACGTTTGCCAAGGAGAGGGACTTTACAAGTTTTCTTGCTTCCAATCCTTTATTAAATATACTGTTAATTGTATATCTAGAATGTTTAAACCAAATTATTTAGCGTCCAAAAGGAAGTATTACTCGTTTTCAATAAAATTCGAATTACAATATTCGCATTTGCTCTCATCTCTTGGTATATTTTTCAGCCTCCCATATTCAATAGCATATATATAGTGTATACGTATTCAATAGCTAATATATAGTGTAGACTTATTCAATAGCTAATATATAGTGTTGACGTATTCAATAGCTAATATACAGTGTAGACGTATTCAATAGCTAATATACAGTGAAGACATATTCAATAGCTGATATACAGTGTAGATGTATTCAATAGCTGATATACAGTGTAGACGTATTCAATAGCTAATATATAGTGTAGACGTATTCAATAGCTAATATACAGTGTAGACGTATTCAATAGGTGATATAAAGTGTAGACATATTCAATAGCTAATATATAGTGTAGACGTATTCAATAGCTAATATATATAGTGTAGACTTATTCAATAGTTAATATACAGTGTAGACGTATTTAATCATATATATAGTGTAGACGTATTCAATAGCTAATATATAGTGTAGACGTATTCAATAGCTAATATATATAGTGTAGACTTATTCAATAGTTAATATACACTCAAGTGATATGAAAACGCAACAAACAAATGTCTAAATATATTTTTCATTAAGAATGGCATAGCCTTAAAATTTTGAACACATACATAGCTCGATACACTTGATCTATTTTGACTGAATTTAATCAGCCATTATTACCGTAAAATCACAATAGCTAGGTCCGCTTCGTTTTCCTCGTGCGTCCCGTGCACATTTACCATGTGGTCAAATCGATTGAAATTTTATTTCAGTACATGTGTAACACACCTACAAATCATAATTTCAATAAATTGTTGGATAATTTTGAATTCGAGAGATGCCACGGTTAAATAACGCAGACCGAAATCGGATTTTGGGACTTTTGGAAATTGGAATTACGCAAACGGAAGTCGCTAGACGTTTTAACGTCAACCGATCGACAATTTCGCGGTTGCTTCAGCGATACAATCTTACCTGTACCGTGTCGGACCGTCCTCGACCTGGGGCGATGCCAGTTACGACGCCACGTCAGGACGTTTACATTCGTCAACGTCATCTACGTAATCGTAAACTTACGGCGACGTCAACTGCGAATATAGTCGTTGGGACAAGGGGTCGCCCTATCCATCGAAACACAGTGGCTAAACGATTGCGTTATTACGGAATAAGGTGCCGGCGGCCAGCTAAAGTTCCCGTACTTACCGTACATCATCGACGTCAGCAACGTAACGGACTTACGTTCATGCAAGATAACGCCCCCACCGCATCGAGCCAGGCTGACAATGAACGTACTGAACAATAACAACATTCCTGTGTTGCCGTGGCCGGCTTTATCACCTGACTGTAACCCTATAGAGCATCTCTGGGATGAGTTAGGACGTCGGGTGCGTCAACGTCCTAACCCTCCAAGAAACGTCCAGGAGTTAACGAATGCACTGATTTATGAGTGGGGACGCATTCCACGTCGAGTTTATAGGAATCTTTGTCGTTCAATGCGTTCACGGCTTCAGGAAGTGATCAGGAAAAATGGGGGCCATACCCGGTACTGACCATTTAAACTGACTGATGTGGAATAAACAGTGATTACGTAATATCGGTTGGTGGAATCATCATTTTGTTTTTACACATGCATTGTTGAAGAGTCACTGATTAATTTGATACCCCATTTATGAGTGTTATGTAATTATTTTCTCTAATATACTCCTACAAACCCGTTGTTGCGTTTTCATATCACTTGAGTGTACAGTGTAGACGTATTTAATCATATATACAATGTAGACGTATTCAATAGCTAATATATAGTGTAGACGTATTCAATAGCTAATATACAGTGTAGACGTATTCAATAGCTAATATACAGTGAAGACGTATTCAATAGCTAATATATAGTGTAGACGTATTCGATATCTAAAATACAGTGTAGACATATTTAACTTCATTACGTGGTCCGCATATTAACTTTTATACCCCATCCAACCCATTCTCCATGAAGCGAAAACGGTGTTTTCTGGGGTATGAAATAAAACCTTAATTTCGGCTTATCGTAAAACAGAAATATTTAATAGGTAATTTTAAACATGTTTTATTGTTGAAATATCCATTATAAAATCCTGCCGATAAAAGCCTTCAAATCGCTTAATGGAATTAAGGCTGGACCACGTTATGATAATAGTAATATATAGTGTAGACGTATTCAATAGCTCATATATATAAGGGTTGACGTATTCAATAGATAATATAAAGTGTAGACTTATTCAATAGCTAATATACAGTGTAGACGTATTCAATAGATAATATCGTATTCGATAGCTAATATACGGTGAAGACGTATTCAATAGCTAATATACAGTGTAGCCGTATTCAATAGCTAATATATAGTGTAGACGTATTCAATAGCTAATATATAGTGTCGACGTATTCAATAGCTAATATATAGTGTAGACGTATTCAATAGCTAATATACAGTGTAGACGTATTCAATAGCTAATATACAGTGTATACGTATTCAATAGCTAATATACAGAGTAGACGTATTCGATAGCTAATATACTGTGTAGACGTATTCAATAGCTAATATACAGTGTAGCCGTATTCAATAGCTAATATACAGCGTATTCAGTAGCTAATATGTAGTGTATACGTATTCAGTAGCTAATATACAGTGTAGACGTATTCAATAGCTAATATACAGTGTATACGTATTCAATAGATAATATCGTATTCGATAGCTAATATACGGTGAAGACGTATTCAGTAGCTAATATACAGTGTAGACGTATACAATAGCTAATATATAGTGTAGACGTATTCAATAGCTAATATACAGTGTAGACGTATTCAATAGCTAATATACAGAGTAGACGTATTCGATAGCTAATATACTGTGTAGACGTATTCGATAGCTAATATACAGTGTAGACGTATTCAATAGCTAATATACAGTGTAGCCGTATTCAATAGCTAATATACAGCGTATTCAGTAGCTTATATATAGTGTATACGTATTCAGTAGCTAATATACAGTGTAGACGTATTCAATAGCTAATATACAGTGTATACGTATTCAACAGCTAATATACAGTGTAGACGTATTCAATAGCTAATATACAGTGTATACGTATTCAACAGCTAATATACAGTGTATACGTATTCGATAGCTAATAAACTGTGTAGACGTATTCAATAGCTAATATACAGTGTAGATGTATTCAATAGCTATATACAGTGTAGCCGTATTCAATAGCTAATATACAGTGTAGACATATTCAGTAGCTAATATATAGTGTAGACGTATTCAGTAGATAATATACGGTGTAGCCGTATTCAATAGCTAATATACAGTGTAGACGTATTCAATAGCTGATATACATTGTAGAAGTATTCAATAGCTTATAATTATAGTGTAGACGTATTCAATAGTTAATATATAGTGTAGACGTATTCAATAGCTAATATATAGTGTAGACGTATTCAATAGCTAATATACAGTGTAGACGTATTAAATAGCTAATATACAGTGTAGACGTATTAAATAGCTAATATACAGTGTAGACGTATTCAAAAGCTAATATACAGTGTAGACGTATTCAATAGCTAATATACAGTGTAGACGTATTCAATAGCTAATATATAGTGTAGACGTATTCGATATCTAAAATAAAGTGTAGACATATTTAACTTCATTACGTGGTCCGTATATTAACTTTTATACCCCATCCACCCATTCTCCATGAAGCGAAAACGGTGTTTTCTGGGGTAAGATCCTGCCGATATAAGCCTTCACATCGCTTAATGGAATTAAGGCGGGACCAAGTAATGATGATAGAAATATATAGTGTAGACGTATTCGATATCTAAAATAAAGTGTAGACATATTTAACTTCATTACGTGGTCCGTATATTAACTTTTATACCCCATCCAACCCATTCTCCATGAAGCGAAAACGGTGTTTTCTGGGGTAAGATCCTGCCGATATAAGCCTTCACATTGCTTAATGGAATTAAGGCGGGACCAAGTAATGATGATAGTAATATATAGTGTAGACGTATTCAATAGCTCATAGATATAAGTATTAACGTATTCAATAGATAATATACAGTGTAGACTTATTCAATAGCTAATATACAGTGTAGACGTATTCAATAGCTAATATCGTATTCGATAGTTAATATACAGTGTAGACGTATTCAATAGCTAATATACAGTGTAGCCGTATTCAATAGCTAATATACAGTGTATACGTATTCCATAGCTAATATACAGAGTAGACGGATTCGATAGCTAATATACTGTGTAGACGTATTCAATAGCTAATATACATTGTAGACGTATTCAATAGCTAATATACAGTGTAGACGTATTCCGTAGCTAATATATAGTGTAGAAGTATTCAGTAGCTAATATACAGTGTAGACGTATTCAATAGCTAATATACAGTGTCTACGTATTCGATAGATAATATACTGTGTAGACGTATACAATAGCTAATAAACAGTGAGACGTATTCAATAGCTAATATACGTGTAGACGTATTCAATAGCTGATATACAATGTAGACGTATTCAATAGCTAATATACAGTGTAGACGTATTCAGTAGCTAATATACAGCGTAGACGTATTCAATAGATAATATCGTATTCGAAAGCTAATATACAGTGTAGCCGTATTCAATAGCTAATATATAGTGTAGACGTATTCAATAGCTAATATATAGTTTAGACGTATTCAATAGCTAATATACAGTGTATACGTATTCAATAGCTAATATACAGAGTAGACGTATTCGATAGCTAATATACTGTGTAGACGTATTCAATAGCTAATATACAGTGTAGCCGTATTCAATAGCTAATATACAGCGTATTCAGTAGCTTATATATAGTGTATACGTATTCAGTAGCTAATATACAGTGTAGACGTATTCAATAGCTAATATACAGTGTATACGTATTCAATAGCTAAATACAGTGTATTCGTATTCGATAGCTAATAAACTGTGTAGACGTATTCAATAGCAAATATACAGTGTAGATGCATTCAAAAGCTAATATACAGTGTAGCCGTATTCTATAGCTAATATACAGTGTAGACGTATTCAGTAGCTAATATATAGTGTAGACGTATTCAGTAGATAATATACGGTGTAGCCGTATTTAATAGCTAATATACGGTGTAGACGTATTCAATAGCTGATATACATTGTAGACGTATTCAATAGCTTATAATTATAGTGTAGACGTATTCAATAGTTAATATATAGTGTAGACGTTTTCAATAGCTAATATATAGTGTAGACGTATTCAATAGCTAATATACAGTGTAGACGTATTAAATAGCTAATATACAGTGTAGACGTATTCAATAGCTAATATACAGTGTAGACGTAATCAATAGCTAATATATAGTGTAGACGTATTCGATATCTAAAATAAAGTGTAGACATATTTAACTTCATTACGTGGTCCGTATATTAACTTTTATACCCCATCCAACCCATTCTCCATGAAGCGAAAACGGTGTTTTCTGGGGTAAAATCCTGCCGATATAAGCCTTCACATCGCTTAATGGAATTAAGGCGGGACCAAGTAATGATGATAGAAATATATAGTGTAGACGTATTCAATAGCTCATAGATATAAGTGTAAACGTATTCAGTAGATAATATACAGTGTAGACGTATTCAATAGCTAATATCGTATTCGATAGCTAATATACAGTGTAGACGTATTCAATAGCTAATATACAGTGTAGCCGTATTCAATAGCTAATATATAGTGCAGACGTATTCAATAGCTAATATATAGTGTAGACGTATTCAATAGCTAATATACAGTGTATACGTAATCCATAACTAATATACAGAGTAGACGTATTCGATAGCTAATATACTGTGTAGACGTATTCAATAGCTAATATACAGTGTAGACGTATTCAATAGCTAATATACAGTGTAGACGTACTCCGTAGCTAATATGTAGTGTAGAAGTATTCAGTAGCTAATATACAGTGTAGACGTATTCAATAGCTAATATACAGTGAAGACGTATTCAATAGCTAATATACAGTGTCTACGTATTCGATAGCTAATATACTGTGTAGACGTATACAATAGCTAATAAACAGTGAGACGTATTCAATAGCTAATATACGGTGTAGACGTATTCAATACCTGATATACAATGTAGACGTATTCAATAGCTAATATAAAGGGTAGACGTATTCAGTAGCTAATATACAGTGTAGACATATTGAATAGATAATATCGTATTCGATAGCTAATATACAGTGTAGCAGTATTCAATAGCTAATATATAGTGTAGACGTATTCAATAGCTAATATATAGTGTAGACGTATTCAATAGCTAATATATAGTGTAGACGTATTCAATAGCTAATATACTGTGTAGACGTACTCAATAGCTAATATACAGTGTAGACGTATACAATAGCTAATATACAGTGTAGACGTATTCAATAGCTAATATACAGCGTATTGAGTAGCTAATATATAGTGTATACGTATTCAGTAGCTAATATAAAGTGTAGACGTATACAATAGCTAATATACAGTGTATACGTATTCGATAGCTAATATACTGTGTAGACGTATTCAATAGCTAATATACTGTGTAGATGTATTCAATAGCTAATATACAGTGTAGCCGTATTCAATAGCTAATACACAGTGTAGACGTATTCAATAGCTGATATACATTGTAGACGTATTCAATAGCTTATAACTATAGTGTAGACGTATTCAATAGTTAATATGTAGTGTAGACGTATTCAATAGCTTATATATAGTGTAGACGTATTCAATAGCGAATATACAGTGTAGACGTATTAAATAGCTAATATAGTGTAGACGTATTCGATATCTAAAATAAAGTGTAGACATATTTAACTTCATT
Organism: Cyrtodaria siliqua; assembly: GCA_037043455.1. Lineage (NCBI taxonomy): Eukaryota > Metazoa > Mollusca > Bivalvia > Adapedonta > Hiatellidae > Cyrtodaria > Cyrtodaria siliqua. Next base: position 5,509 of record JAWPHD010013910.1, on the reverse strand, counting down.
ACGTGGTCCGTAAATTAACTTTTATACCCCATCCAACCCATTCTCCATGAAGCGAAAACGGTGTTTTCTGGGGTAAAATCCTGCCGATATAAGCCTTCACATCGCTGAATGAAATTAAGGCGGGACCAAGTAATGATGATAGAAATATATAGTGTAGACGTATTCAATAGCTCATAGATATAAGTGCAGACGTATTCAATAGATAATATACAGTGTAGACTTATTCAATACCTAATATACAGTGTAGACGTATTCAATAGCTAATATCGTATTCGATAGCTAATATACAGTGTAGACGTATTCAATAGCTAATATACAGTGTAGCCGTATTCAATAGCTAATATATAGTGTAGACGTATATAATAGCTAATACATAGTGTAGACGTATTTAATAGCTAATATACAGTGTATACGTATTCCATAGCTAATATACAGAGTAGACGTATTCGATAGCCAATATACTGTGTAGACGTATTCAATAGCTAATATACAGTGTAGACGTATTCAATAGCTAATATACAGTGTAGACGTATTCAATAGCTAATATACAGTGTAGACGTATTCAGTAGCTAATATACAGTGTAGACGTATTCAATAGCTAATATACAGTGTAAACGTATTTAATAGCTAATATATAGTGTATACGTATTCGATAGCTAATATACTGTGTAGACGTATACAATAGCTAATAAACAGTGAGACGTATTCAATAGATAATATACCGTGTAGATGTATTCAATAGCTGATATACAATGAAGACGTATTCAATAGCTAATATACAGTGTAGACGTATTCAGTAGCTAATATACAGTGTAGACGTATTCAATAGCTAATATACAGTGTAGACGTATTCAATAGCTTATAATTATAGTGTAGACGTATTCGATAGCTAATATACGGTGTAGACGTATTCAGTAGCTTATAATTATATTGTAGACATATTCAGTAGCTAATAATTATAGCGTAGACGTATTCACGCAGTTTTTAAAATATAGTCCATGTACCCATATTACTAGATTCAATAATAACAATAATAGTAATAATAAAAAGCTGAACACGGATGAATGGTCTTATTTATATTGCCTTTTTCTTAAATATAATAAATTTCACAACCATGCTTACTTGCATTTACGCTGATCCAGTTTCTGACAATGTTTAGCCTCGGCTAAAAGCATGATATTACTTGAAATTCAATTTATATAATAATACTATTTATATTGAAATATAATTAAAATATATACAAAAAAAATGTCAATGCTTCTTTTTCTTCTGCTTCATGAAGTTCTCCATGACCCTCAACCTCTCGTGCTCCCTGATTTCTTCCTGTTTGGCGAGCACCTCCTGTACGCGGGCAGCAGTATCGTCACAGGGTCTGCCAAGTCTTGAAGCACGCTCATCCTGAAGGTGTAGTTTGCTCCTCGTCTTCTCAAAGTTCTTTTTCTCCCTCTGCTGACGGCTATTCTCAGCTGTTGAACGCATGGTGTCGTTTAACCGTCCACCTTAGGAAAGTACAATGTATATCGTTATGAGGTGATATCAGAGATATCAGAACCAGTGGAAACAGATGTCCATAGAAATCGGAAAAAAATAATTAAACCAAAAGCGAAATGCATGAGCTTTCATTAGTCATTGTATTAATCTGCCACGATGCAAATATAATTATGGAAACACTCACTGCCTGATGTATACTTGCAACCTATATACTGAGTGTTGGTGGGTGTGCAAATATAAATATTGAGAAATAGTATTTTGAAAACTGAGTGTTTTCGCCGGCGCAAGATATACTAATGGAGAACGAGTACTTGGAATATTGAGGGTGATTGAGCAGTTGTGTATTTATTGAAGAAGGGAGTGGGCCAGATTGCAATTTCATGTATATGTCATGTATATGTCATGCTGGTGTGACGAATTAACTCAGTATGTCTTTTTGAAATTTATATACAGCTTAACTATTCGATTTTGCTGTGAGCGAATGAAAAACAGAAATATAAGAGCAAACGATTGAATAAATACATATATTGTAGCTTTAATTTAGCATAAAATAATCGATTTTGCTTAAATAAATTTCGTCATTGTCCCGATCTGCTTATTAAAGTATTTTAGTGATTCATGGCGGGAGGGAAACTAAATGGTTCGTCTTCTTTGAGACTGAAATAAAAAAATAAAACTAAAGATGAAAACAAAAACGAGTTAAGTTTTACCACTTCTGTCTGTTTTCTTTCGTCGACTGGGACTTCTGTCTTCATTGATTACGGACTCGATCAGGAGTTTCTCTTCTCGTCTGTGACGTTTCTCTCTCTTCTCTAGTACACCCTCGGACACAATTCGCGGGAGACGCAGCGGTTTGTGGGTCGGAGGCCCAAACACAAAACTGTACGCGATGCCGCTTCGCGTGTGACGAATACACTGAGGTTCTGGGATCAGCCCTTCCTGACCCCATTCGTGCAATATCTCCTCCGACCTAGAGTGAATAAAGTAGTGTCAAACATTCCTGTTCATTTTGTAATACGAAATTCATAAATGTTGACAATTTGAGTCATTTTTTGTCGGTATTTTTTTTAAAGAAACCAACCCTCCAAATAACAGCCAAGTTACGCTGCGAAACTTTTCATCAAATGTTTAAGCAGGTGTTCAGGTTATATAATAATGTACATTTGCCGATTAAAAGTATAGGTTCATTTCGCTGGTTCTTAAAATACCCGTAACTGAATATGTGTAAAATAAAATATGAGTTGGTAGTTCTTAATTCGATGGTAGCTCTTAATTCGACCCTCCAGTTTTGGGGTTTGGTATGGCTTGTTTAAACTGTTTATATTGTGTCTTCCTAGTTTGGATTCTCAAAATATGTAAATTGTATAGATATACCTTTACCTCATTAAATTTAGAAACGTGTAAATATGTTGTAAAATTTGGCTGTTGTTGGCGTGATAGCTAGTTTAATATAAAGTGATTGCAAAATTTTACATCCAAATTTTGCTCACCAGCTTGAGTCAAAGGTGTATTCTATCAATAATGAAACTTTAAAGAGGTAAGAGTTATCGTGTTATGTGTGTTATGTAGTCTTTTTCCCCCAAAAGAAAGGTCTACTGTAGTCATGTACCATTCGATTAACAACAGCATAGTTTTCATAAAATGTATAGCGGAAATTCCCGAGTTGCGTTTCTTTTTTCCTTTAGCATATATTTAAAGAAAACATGTATCAGTATATGTCCTGAATAGTAGTGTAGCTCTATTGCTTATAAAGAGACCAGAGAAGAAAAATAATTTGTATATTTGTACGGAGGGGATATCCGCCATTGTCTTTTGCCATTTTCAACTTGCATTATGATAAATTGCATTTGCCTTATTCCATTAATAAATTCTAGATGTGCCGGTGTGTAATTTCTAAAACGATAAATTTATTAATTGTGCCTTTTGTTAAATTGACACATATTGCATATTTGCATTGTTTCATTTGTTTAATTTTTGCATTGTTGCATTTTAAGATTTGCTTATGGCGGATAAACCCCTCCATATGTAGATTTTTAGGGGTGAACCACTTAGTCCTGGTTAGAAAGAACCAGTATTGTATACCTACCACCATCCGTAAGAATTAGTTTTTTTTTATATTTCAAATACTAAACCTTGTAGCATATTAATTATCTTATTTGATCGTTAGTAGAAAATAGTAGTACTTCAAGTCTGCTTTTATCAATATTTTTAAAAAGCGAACGTACGCAATATTAAATACTAAAATAAAAGCAACTGACCCTCTACATCTGTCCGGCCATACATTCAATCCAATCTCAGGTAAAACTAAATCGGGTTTCTTCGTCTTATCTGTCCGCTGTGACGACATCGTGGTATCCATTTCGCGTAGAGCGGGTGTTCCAGCGCAGGTGCGGTACACCGGCGTAGAGACCCTACCCAACTCTCGTAGAGCGGGCGTTCCCAGTCTGGTAGCGCAGGTCTGGTAGAACGGTGTAGCGACCCTACTTTCTCGGTGATGAAACGACTCTTGTCTGGCTTTAGGATTTAAGGGTTTGTCGTAGGGCTTGGCCTGTGTCTTTGATCCCTCATATTTGATCCCTTGATGGTTGTCAGGGTTGTTGAAACTTCTACTACAGTTAAGGTGACTGCCGCTTCCTCCTGGAGAAAGGTCTCTTCCCGTTTTGAGTCTACATTTACTTCTCGCTTGGTTTGCATCCATACCATATACGTGTGGATGTATGTTATATTTTAGAAGATAAATTCACCTAGACTGAATGCGGCAATGAGACGATGTACTAGGCAATGAGACGATGTACTAGCGGGATCTAAATGTTGACGTTGTCAACGCGGCGTTGTGACGTCACAATAATTACGTTAGTAACAGTTACGTTAGTAACGGTTACGGTTAAATTACAGAAGTCAGTAGGTCGTAAGCGAAATAAAATATTAAAAATATACAAATTACAGAAGTTCAGTAAATTAGTGAGGTATTAATATAAAATAAGTACTACTAAGTAAAGTTATACGAAATATTGAAGTTACTAGTGTGCTATCGTTTACTAATATTTATTAATTCATTAGACAATATTTACATTTCTATGGCATTGTCCTTAAATGAACTTCTTTAACGTCTTGCATTTTACTTCCCAATGAAAAACATTTACTTTTGGGGCGGAGCTAAAACAAATACTGTGCAGTGAATTGGTCTGGTGTTTTGTTTGTATGCCATAACGTCGTCTTAGCGTTTTCGTGTTAATTGCCTAAGTTGATAATACAAAAACAGAGTGCAATATTGGTAACACCGCTGTTCTAGCAGTACGTAGCACAGCTTAAAACACTGATTTTTTTACACAAATGCAATGCATTTATATTATTAAAGTCTGAAAAACAGATAGAACAAACATAATGTAAATATAAGGATTGCATTGCGATCTTTCTACCTGGTATGAAAGGCTTCACGCATTTTAAACACTCTTATAATGTTCATACTCCACAGAAAGATCGAAACATCGATTTTAATCCTTAATTATTACACTAGTGACTCCGTGGCCGGGATAGTAAAGACGCTGAGGCTAAACATGTATCGCCTCTCACCGCTGCGTGTTCGCATCCCACTGGGAGCTCGCCTTGTCAAGTAAGAAAGTGGCGATTCTTACGGATGGCTCAAAATCTGGGTGGTCTATCACAAAACAATTGACCGTCATATATGACCTGTCATGTGTACACATATCGTAAAACACCATTCAAACAAAGATAAACACAATCTCTACAAGGGGTTTCGTTCCTTTATCGCATCTCTACCCAGAGTTGTCGTTCATTGCTTTCACAAGTTACAAGGAACGACAACCCTGGCAGAGATTGTGTACCGTTGGGTCGTTGTTAATAGTATATGCGTGTATGCCAGTCACAGAGGTGTTTTGTTGCAATGACTACACTCAAGTGATATGAAAACGCAACACGGGAATTTCCGCTATATATTGTATATACTGCACACTTAATTGCACATAATATTCCAAAGAAATCCCAAGATGTTTTTTAA